>VNJS01013149.1:11027-30495 GCA_008042575.1 Drosophila watanabei | reverse complement strand
TCGGGCATCTTGTCCATTATTTACAGAAATATATATTTGCGACGACTCCAAGTACAAAACAAGTAAGACCTCCACTCGACGTGCCCAGCCGGCTGACTGATTACATAAATTTATACGATTCGGACACAGATCGCCAGGCCTCCTACTCTGCCGAGGATTGAGTCCGAAACCGGGACCGATTCCGATTCCGAAGCGAAGTCAACTGCGCACTAGCGACGACCGGACCACCGGACCGATCAGAATAAATTGGCGGCAACTGGTGGCGAATCAATACAATTGAGCCCGGAGGCTCATGACTTGGCCCGGTCTTGGTCTCAGTCTCAGGCGCGGATCTTCATCAATTGCCGCAAATTGAGGCGCAAACAAATAGGAAGCGGCGCTGGTGTGTCGCCTGACTTGGCACGGGCTCGCCCGACCGATCGGCCGTGCATCTATATATAAACCGCAGCGCCATTAAACAAATCAGTGAACCGCTTCCAGCCGGTGAATGGGTGAAGAATAGAAAGGGAATTCAATCAACGAACGGTTTCATCATCGCTGGCGCAGAAAAAGAATTCCGCAATTGCTTTGGCATTCAGATGTTCCAGTCAGTTGGCAATCTCCTGGCCAAGACTGAGGAATATTATTAAATATATACAATTATATATATATTTTCCCCCGAATTTCGCATACACTTTGCATTTCTGGCCTTTTGACGATTCAATGTTTATTTCTCAAAAAATATTTAACAAAGCTTTTATGCAATAGTTCCGCTATTGCCAACTGTTTCTTTTGTTTTCTTTGTTTAATCTTTTTGTTTTATATTGGTTGGTGTTGCTTCTTGTTGTTTTGCTTGTGATTGTGTTAACTTAAGGCTAAATGTTATGCGAAATAATTTAATATAAATATTTCTAGATATTTTCGGTACCGCGGCCGCTGCTCTAATACAAAAATGAGTCTTTTCTGCGTTGCTTGCCAGCTGTCCCGCCGAACGCACAGCGCCGAATTAGCTACAGGATCTGCCCCCCGGTCCAAGGGCATGAAATATAATGGTGGAGTGCGGGAGAGGAGGAAGGGGCGCGTGCCAACTAAAGCTAGGAATAGATTACAGTGTACCATCATCTAGAGCTAGAGTAACTATGTAGAAGGGGCTTCGTGCGACCCGAACAAATCAGTTTACAATAGCATCTCGGATACAGTGAGAGACGGAGAGAAGGTCGGGCTGCCGGTCTGTCCCGCACTAGAATCAATTGCTGCGTCGCTCGTACTCCACCTCCTCCTCCTCGGCGTCCGCATCATCGTCCGGAGAGCGGCTCTGGAGGCTCTGGTAACTCCTGCGCGCTAGAGAGGAGCGCTTTTGCCGTTGCTTGCCGTTCAGCGAGCCACTACTGCCACTGCCGCTGCCGCTGCCCTCGCCGGTCATTTTCTCAGCCAGCTCCAAGTAATCATCGATGGTTTCGCTGAAGTCCTCGCCGCCCTCGGTGTCGTCGCCGTTCACCGACCCCGACGGGCTGCCCGGCGGACTTAGAGCCTGCAGCAGCTTTCCCTTGGACTCGTTCCACAGATGGTTGAGGTTGTCGCGCCCGAATAACAACAGGAAGGTGTCGATGAACTCGCGCGACTTCTCCTCCCACTTGGTGATGATGTCCACCTTGACCTTGCTCAGCTCCCGCTTGCCGCGCGACTTCAGCTCGTCCATCTTGTTCTGCAGCCGGAACTTCTTCTCGGACAGGAAAGAGACGTTCAGCTCCTTGGCGGAGTAGCCTCTGGCCAGGTTCCGGCGCACATACAGATCGTAGTCCTTCACGATCCGCGCCACAATGTCCGAGGTGGACACGCCCTCGGTTCGTTCTGTGGCAACGAACATGCCGCGCGCCTTTAGCGGGCCATAAATGTCCTCCATGCCATCGGTTCCATACGGAATGTCGTCGTGGGCCACAAAATCGATTTTGTTGTCGGCTATGAACTCGTCCGACAGAGTCCAGGGCGCATTTTGGACAATCTGCGGGGAGGAAGGCGAAAGTTAAAGCCCGATAGATTCATGCAAAGACAATGAGAACCCACCTCGTCCACGTAGCGGCAGTGACGCACTCCCTCGTAGCGCTCGAAGCCGTTCATCACAGTGCGGCCCTTCATGCGATGGGTCAGCTCGTCGTTGCACACGCCCACGATGAGGTAGACGTTGGGAAAGATGTTCTTCGCCTGCATCAGCTGGCGGGCATGGCCCTGGTGGAACAGATCGTAGATGCCATCGGCGTATACGCGCACCCGGCGCGTTGTCTGTCCGGAGCGGGCCATCTGGTAGGTGATGCGCTGCGTGTAGTCGCAACGCTGGCGCTCCAGCATGGCCTCCTCGTCGTGCGAGAAGGGTGCCGGCTTGCAAATGGTCTGTGAAAAAAGGGAGGTAAAGTTTGAGTGGAATGTGCAAAAGGGAGAACGAGTGATCGTCCTACAAAGTCCTCTTCCAGGAGATAGTCGGTCATCGTTAGTGAATATGGTAAATATCTTTTCCGTTCGTACAAAATATATATCTCCCAAGATCTGTCCAATATTCAACTGGGAATTTGAGGGTACTAGCTGGTATTTTCAATGCCTGCTTGTCTTTGGATGATTCTGTTCTGCACTCACCGCAAAATCCGAAGCACCGCTGCCGTTGAAGAACTGCTGCGACGGTGCCGCCGCTGGCGTCTGTTGCGGCTGCGGAACGTACCGCCGCTTAACGCCGCCGAGGTAGTCCGCCGTGAAGGACGTGGAGGGGGCGATGGTCAGCGAGTCCTCGGCGGACGCCGCTTCGCCGCCGTCGTCGGCATCGCTCTGTGAGATAGTTCGGGTGCTGTCCCGCAGCGTGGTTGCAGCGGTGGTGGGCTCGGTGGCGCTGTCGCTGACCACCAGCACGCTCTCCAGCTGTGCCGCCTTGGACTTGGCCAGGCTGGGGCTATTTGTGCGCTGCTCCTGGGCCTCCGGTGCCGCGGTGGAGCTCGAGGTGGCTGTGCCTGTGGCTGGGGACGAGGACGACGAGGGCATGGCGATGGCTGTCTCGTAGGTCCGCTTCCTGGTTGTGCTGCTGGGGGACGTGGCCGGGGGCGATGTGGTGCTGTTAATTGTGCTTTTGGCGAGTATCGATGAGGTGGCCATCGCAGCGAATGTTTGGAAGCGGCAGTTTTAGCGATTTCTCAAAAACACACACGGAGATTCAAGCGTATTTATCGTCTGCAAGAGATTTCGAGATAATTACAGGTAAAGGTTAGAGTTCAGTAAGACAACTGGGTTTTTACTTTATCTTAATTTTTAACTGCAGGCCAGCCCCAGGATCATAAGCATTATCTTTTTAAAGTGCAATCGTTCAATGTTAAATTGGGTTTAATTATGAATACTTTTTATGTGTCCTGATCCTTAACATTCCGTGTACTAATTTCCTTGCCTTGCATGTAATTAAATAGTAAGAATTGTTGAAACTTAAACTGATGTATGCTTAACACTCTCTGAAAATACAACTGTGGATAGCTCCATCCCCCACAATTCGTATTCCTTCAATGGGGGGAATCCCCGTGCTTCGCTCGCAATATGCGTGTCTTGTTTGCCAATAAACAATAGATAAAGCGGATAAATTAATATTAATATTACCAATATCAATATTAATTAAACAAACTGATATCATTATTGGGTTTGGGTTTTGTTTCAAGCTTAAACAATGTATGGACTATGCAAAAATAAACAGAGAAGTTAAAGGGAACCAAGTGGGGAGGTTATCTTGGGGTTATATTAAGAAAATATATATTAAATATAGCAAAGATTAGCTGCAGAAAAATTCTCTGTAGAATATAATTCACAGAAAAACTGTAATCATACTTTTAAAGGAAAAGAGAAAAGAATTTGCATTTTCTCGTTCACAGACTTGTTTACTAAACATTTTATAAATAAAATCCGAAATGGCGCTGTGGTTATAGCTTTATAAGCGCCAAATATTAAACTTTGTATTTGTGTGCAATTAGTTGCATGTAAACCAGAACGATAAAAATGTGATTAGTTGGCAGTTCGCGACACTGTTTGGATTTATGTAATCCGATATTCCCTTTCACAGTAACCCCGTTTTTAATGCACATATTCATCAGTCCCGAAAGTTTAACTTTCCGCTGACAACACGTGATTCACTCCGCCCCGCTCCGCACCCTTAATGTTTGAGCCACAGCCAAATCGATTTCTGCTTTAATTGCCAAAACCACTGATTCGATTCGCCACGCGCATCGGACCACAGCCACGGGAAAATTCTGGGAAATCAGAAAAAGCATCACAAGTAAATAGCAATCGAGGCGGTAAACAATAAAAACAGCACCACACAGCCGAGTAATAATAGAATCCACGACACGTACACAGCAAGAGCAACTGGGGGGCAGCGACAGAACTAGTTCCGGCTGCTGCTGCACTTTACGTAAACAAATGCGAACGCTAAACACGTGAGTCAGGGAATGACCCAATCCCCAATGGAACTGGAAGAGAAGAGAGAGTGCGAGCGCGAGCGCTCGGCTCTCCACAGCTCGGTCAGCTGTTCGGTGCGTGCTTGAAATTAATTTTAAACGCAGACAAAATTTTTCTCTCATGTTTATTCATAATGGCACACACATTTCCATTTATCTACAAGGAATATTTCTTGGCACCCCTACAACCTACGTCAGATATCTGGTTGGCACATGTCAGTACGTTTTTTTTTTTTTCGCTGCCTTATCAGCCAGAGAAATTCCACTTGGAGACCCCAAAATTGGTAGCACACACACTGTGATTATTTTTGGGAGTGTACTTTTCGGTTGTTCCAAGGTCCAATTGGATCTCTGAGTCATCGCTGGAACCGGCTTCCAGTTCAAGTTCAGGCGCAGGAGAGAGAGTCTTTGCCTGCGAGTCTTTTTGGAGCTGATGTAATGCGGTGAAATTTATGGTTCCCGCTCAATGCTAATTCATGCTAATTCGCAGTTGCCAAGCAAAATTCCTTATTCTTCAGTCTTCGGCAACCTTCAACAATGTACATACATATGTATGTATGTATGTTTATCTGCGAGCAACGTCATATACGTCATTTGCGTCGTACGATCTACAGTGATCGCTCCATTAATAAGCTTCTTGGAATTCTTTAAATTGCTTCTTTTTTGGAGTGAACAAGGTTCGCTTGTTAGATTTAATTTACTTTCGTTTAAATTATGAAAATCGTATTTTCTTACACCTAAAATAGTCTTCTCTTATCTTAACATGAAACATTAATTATTTTTAGAAAGTCATGACGATAATAAATTATTTGCAAAACAGATAACATAACGACCTAAACTTGTAGTGATTTTGTACTTGAAACGGATGCTATATGTTCAAAATCGAAATGTTTAAATAGACTGAGTGTCAAAATAACGAGAATCAAAAGCGATTTAAGATTGTAAAAGAACTCTTTCGCCTGATAGAGTACTACTTTGAATCGAAGATACAGAATATTAGATTCGCCTTACTCGCCCTGCTAGTGACCACTGTATTGGATTTAAAAGAGAAACCCATGACGAAGAACCACTTCCAGCGAACTGAATCAAAACGTAAACAAATATCGCAGAGAGAGAGAGAGAGCTCCATTTATAAGCAGCGTGTGTGGGTGGACAAGTGTGGGACTCGTAAAATCGATTGCTTTGAGAGCAGGTGAGAGATAAGATTTGCCTAACTGCTGCTACCTTATCTGTGCTAGTGCGAGTACGAGTAGTAAGAGCTTCCGCTGCACTCGAAATGGGAGTTATCGAACACGATAAATGCGTTTGGCGGAAATGGGCCGTGTTCCACAACTGATAAAGGTACGAGGAATACATCACGCTAACCTAGCTGACAGCGGACAGCGATGGCTATATCTCTAGCCCCGATCTTGCCAGCCTGGCGAAATATGTATGGGATGATGGGATGCCACGTTCGTTGCCCGGGATTCTACGCTCTACGAAATCTTTGGAACCAAAAACTACACAAGTATCTCCCTTGGATTTCGAAATCGCGTTAGTACCAGTCAAAGTTTGCTATCAGCACGGGTTTATTCGTTTTATAAACTATGATTAGTATTTTGCTAGACGAAGGTCAGGCTGAAAAGTGATATGAGTGGAAGTGTGCAGTGATATCTGCCTTTATGTAGGGTTAAAAAATTTATAATAAACAAGATTTTGAGGCATGAGGTATTACAGAAATAATTACCAATATTGAGCTTTCAGATTATTTATTTAGATTACATTTTTACTACATTAATAGACCTTTGTGGGGGGAACACTTGTCCCAATTTAAAGTTAAAACTTAAGGACTTTAAACCTTAATTCTTTAAAATCACTGTAAGAACTGTTAACTCTCTGTAACCTGAACTGTGAAGACTTGAATATAACTACTCATTTTTGCGAACCAAATAAGTAAAAAGTTAAAGATGTGTTTGTAGTTTCCCATACTCAGTTGATGGGCTTTTAAGCTTATTTTTTTTTGGCCAGGCCAAAGAACTCTGGCGAATCTCACGGCTGAAGCAGAAACAATTTGGAGTTTGCCTTTTGCTTGGCCGTTCGCTTTGCCTTAATTTTTTGGCCAGAAGCGAAAGGTCGAAAGTACAGTTGCAACAAGAACCTGCTTGCCCGGGGACTTATTTAAATCTTACGAGTGCCTTGGCCATCGATAAGCTGCGATCGGGGAGCAGAATATAGAATGAATACACAGTGTGTGTTCATTGATAACCTTGTGGCGTGGTCTTATCACCGAAAAAAGAACTGCTTGACGTCAACTGTGATGTCTTTTCGGATCGACTTTTTCTCGATTCACGATTCTCGCGAAGCTGAGTCTGAAGCTGCTGCGAAGAGAAGCGAGGATTACGTGAGAAAATGTTGGTGGCACCATCATCTCGCTGGGCGAGTAGGAACTGTAAATCGCCTTTGGACACGTCTGGTCACGGGGGCCTGGGGTCTACGTAGTTTCGGCTCAAAAGTGAGATAAGATTGCCCCAAAAATATTGCACAACTCTTCGCACTGGCACTCGCCCGCCGTCTTGCTATCCCTCTTACGCTCCCACCTACGCACCCGTACGCATTTCATTGAGCATTAAACAGCTGACTGCTGATTGTGCGTATGATCCCCAGGCGCTCTCTCTCTCCGGTCTGGCTCTGCCTCTCTGTTGTGGTTCGTTGGAAAAGAGCGACGCAACGGTAAACAGGCACATGGAAAGTGGAGCACAGCGTGACTAACACTTGCCCCAAAAGGTTTGTGTAACGGTGATGGTGATGCCTCTGGGGAAATCGTACGATCAGGGCAAAGTGCGGCCGCTGATGACGCGTCGTTGGGCGAGAGAGGGAGAGAGAGCGACGAGACGTTGCAAGTGCGGGCACAAAAAATCATACGACGGGCATGACGTGGCGGCCGATTAATGGCGTCGTCTTGCCGGCTGCAAAGAGAGCAAAATCGATAAAGCAGCTGTTCCCGTTCTCCCCAAGGCGCGACCAGGGGAGCCACCAGGGTGGAGGGTGGCGATTATGTAAACAAGCCTTGAGGTCTGAGCGAGAGAGGCCCGCATCAAAGAAGAAAAATAAAACGCACATATCTGAGCATCCAAAATAAGCTACATATGCGAAAGGGGAAGGCGAAGGAGAGAGCTCTCACCGAAAGGCAGAGGGAGAAAACTGCTCACGTCATTCTCGGCGGCGCAAATATTTTCTGGTTTCTGGTTATGGGCGAAGCGAGCAAAGTGACCTGCATTCAAATTAAACTCCCTGAAATATGTAGTTTGCTCCCTCGACTTACTTTTCACTTTCTTCCAAGTAGCGAAGAACAGTTCTTTCCTGACAATTGGGCTTTCTGCTTGCCGCCTCCCAATTAACGGGCCAGTTGAAATGACTCACACACACGACTACGACACAACTTAAGCAGCGACGGAGACGCACGGTGTTGTTTGGTTTGTTAGCAATTTGTTTATAACTCCGGAAAACACAACGCGACCGAACCGAAATCGGCTTTTGGGTTAAAAATTCTTTTCGCTGCCACGGCGTTTGGTCACACTAACATCGGGGCTGCCATACTTCTCGGGGAAATCTATTCACATCGATTTCGAGTCCACTTTTCCGTTAATTTTTGAATGTGGTTTTACTTTATTTTGTTATTTGATACTTACATTATTCTTCTGGCTAAAAAGGAAAGAGGTGGATACAAGCCAGCATTGACACAGTAGAAATTACTTGGTCAGAAAGGTATATTATTTACTTCATTCGTAGTGCTTCGGTTCTTCTTTTAATATTAATTTTGGACTTCTTTAATTTTTCATTTGGTTTGAATCTACTTGTAGACATGCCGCAGTTTCACCTTTGCATTGCCTTTATTTCGATATATATTTAGAGAATATTCTTATGTCGCTTTATTCCGTTGTTTTTTATTCTATTGAATCTGAATTTCTTTTATTTTATTACTTTTTTCCGCTCTTTAAGCAAAAAACGTACGAAGGTCCTTTGTCCGCGGTGTCATTAAGAGTGCACCAATATTGTAGCATTCGCGAGATGACCTTAAACGGCTCCATGACATGACCCTTTCTAGTCACTTGGCACTAAGCCCCCCGAGTTATTTTCAAATTTGACAACTCTCTAAAGTTTTATTAATGTCTTTTGCGTATTTATTGACTTTTTGTGTCTGTCTCTTAAGGTATACGTATAGCTGCAATTAGCTGCACAAACACTTTTGGCTGAGTTATGTGGGGTGAAAATAAAGCTTGAACATGTACGCACCTATCCTCCTCCTTAAACCTAATAAAATATATGTATACGCGATAATAAAAAACAAGAGATTCTTTGGTAAGTAATGGAAAACAAAACAAGAAGCCACAACTGAAGTTTAAACGGAACGCGTGGGAATTGACTGGAGAGGACGTTATTTAAAGGGCTCTTATATCTACAGGTTATTCCTGGCCTTTCGCACACTTTTTATATATATTTGGATCTTTGAACAACAGTAAAGAATTCTTTCTTTGTGGTAGTAGTAAACGCGTCTCCCTAATTGCACAGTAAATGTCTTTGTCTTTGAAATTCGATTGCAAGGAATTCTCGTGTTGAACTTTGGCTTCGATTGGGCCCTGCCCCCCTTCATCATCATGACGTTACGGCAGCGTTTCGAGTGGCTTCGAGGCTTCTCTTGGCAAGCTGTCGGATCGAATGGCAAGTGGTGGCGGCTAGGATTAGAGTTGGGTGCAGTCAGGAGCGTATCCGGACCTGCTCTTAAATAAAGCTAACAACGAATTCGAGATTTCCGAGATTCCTCAAGAGCATATGTATGTATGGGTGTGAGTATTCTCTAGGTCACTGGTTGCAAAATGTCCGTGTGGGATGATGAGTATTGTGGGTGAGGTGCGGAGCTAGCACTGCGATGGAATGCGAATGCCCTGCGTGATCGAGTTCTCCAGCACAATGTGGCAGTCGTCCAGCGGCTCCAGGATCTGGATGAGGAAGGTGAGCAGGTTGCGGCGCCGCAGGAAGCTCTCCTCCTCGTACATCTCGTGGGTGATCTTGGTGAGGGCCATCGGCTTGATTAGGCGCGTCAGCAGGTGCTCGCGCAGGCTCAGGCAGATCAGCAGCTGGAACTTGCCATCCTTGCCGAGCGCCGTCCCGTTGATCTCGTCCATCAGCTGCACATATAGCCGCCAGATCCCAGAGATCTCGCGACGCTGCAGGGTGTTGCCGCCGCCGCTGCTGCCGCTGAACGAGGAGTCCAGACTCGAGGCCGAGTCCTCCAGCTCCATCTGCAGGTTCTGTTCGAAGAGCTCCTTGATCTTGCTGAAATAGTCCCAAATGTACAGATTGCGTCCAAAGAAGCGCGCCGAGCGGAAGCCGCAGAGGAAGACCTGCTCCAGGCACTTGACCAGCCCGTCGTCCCCGCACAGCAGGCTGGTCAGCGTGCCCACGTCCCGGTCGCGGCTGGGCTTGTAGTGCCACTTGACCAGCACGTTGACACAGTTGCCCAGCTGGTGCTGGATCTCCGACGGCGACAGCGACTCCTGGCGCTGTACGCTCGGACTCCTCGTACGCGGCGGCGTGCGTGTGTCAGATCCCGGGACCAGTTCAGCGCTCTTTACGCTCGTCGAAACACGCTGGCCCACCAGCAGGCGCTCCGTGGAATCGTCATCGACACCGCGGCCCAGCCAGCGGCCACAAGGGAATCTTCGGAAATAGGTTAAAATAGTTACAAGGGATACGGTTGCCGTTGCTATTTGCTTACTTGTAGGTGTGGCCGGTGACCTCATTGCGCATCACCACCTGCTCCACGAGCCACTTGTGGCTGGGCCCCGAGTTGTCGTGTCCAATGCGCATGGTTGTCAGCAGGCCCAGGTTCTTGTACTGCAATAAAGTGGAATGTGGAAATTGGGATTGGGATTGCAGCTTGTCGCAGGGAACTGCAACTTACGTGGAAGATAAACTCGAGGGATCCTTTGGGAACTGGCACCCGCTGCGTTTCGTTCATGGTGCCAGAGACCATGATCCACACATTGCTGGAGGTGTGGTAGGAGCCGTACTTGCGGGAGGGGAAGATCACGACACGGTAGGGCAGCTCTGCGGCGGAGAAGGGCGAATCGAAAAAGGGGGAGAAAGGAGGAGCATGAGCACAAGCTGAGAGGCAAGCAGCTAGCGGGACCTACTAGTCGTGGGATAGATGTTCGTGAAGCTGAAGTAGTCGACCGTGTTGAGGGTCAGCAGGTGGTAGAGGAACTGCTCCTTCTCCTCCTCGCAGCGCAGGAAGGCCGAGCGCTTGTACAGCGAACGGAGCAGGCCCTCGTCGGACAGCAGCGTGCGGAAGTGGCGGGACAGCAGCTTCTTCTCCAGCGAGAGACGCACCCAGGCGCGGGTATAGCCGATGTGCGTCTTAATGTCTGCCATGGCCAGTACGTTTCTAGGGGGATCACATCACTGCGTTTAATAGGGAATTACAGAACAGGTCAGACTCTTACTTCACATCGAACTCCAAGGACTCCGGCAGGGGACACAGCTGCTCCAGGCCGACGAACTTGTTGCGATCCCGCGACCGGCTGCGATTCGGACTCGGCGGAGTGTCAAAGTCCGTTTGGAATGTTGAGAGATCTGGCGGGGTAATGAGAGTTTAGTTGGATGCCTTTATAGTCCTCTTTTCCCTCTTAACTTACAGTCCATTCGCTTGCGCATTGCATTCCACGCTAGGGCCGGCGAGGCTGTGGCAATGGTCATCTTGCCGGGGCTGTTGCTGGACACTGACATCTGCTGCTTCGCTCCCGCTCCCCCTGCCCCCGTGTCGCCAGCACCGCGGGCCTCCTGCATCTCGAGGTAGGCCTGCAAGTGGGCCCACAGGGCGGACTTGCCCTGCTTGTTCTGCAGGCCGTGCGACCAAATCTTCTCCAGCAGGTCGCACATGCTGGCTATCAAGGTGTTCTCCTCAATGCCGTCGCCCTTGAGGCCCAGGGCCACGGCCTCGTTGCCCATCTTTTCGAGCAGCATGCGCTTGGTCTTCGACTTGATGTCCTGTCAATTATTTTTTTTACTTTTGTTTCACTTGGGAGCCACTTCTCACTCAAGGATTCAACTCACCTTTAGCAGACGCTCCACAAACGTCCAATTGGCCTGAGCAATCAGGGCCGGACTTACATCCGCCGTGGTGAGGTTCGCCGAGAGCCGATTGATGGCATTGGAGGAGCCACAGGCTGGCTTCTGGTCCAGCGAGATCTCCCTGGCCCGCCACTTGTTGCCGTTCTTGACCCGCCGCAGGCTGTTGCCTCTGTTGCGGGATGCAGTTGCGGTTGCGGTTGCGGATTTATAGGCGGAGGAAGGTTGTTTTGGATGATTCGGAGGTTAGCGCGGATGAGTTTTGAAGTTTTCGGTTAGAGTTTTAGTTTTAGTTTTGAATTTCGAACGAGAATTAAAAGAGAGCGGATTAGTGGGGACTCCGAAGGGGGGTTGGGTTAGCGGATGTGGCACTGGGATCAGAGGGAGCTGGAGTAGTAGCAGGCGGTGAGCTGTGGGTGGAGGGTGCATGCGGTGCGGTTGGATAAAACGGAACCAAAACGAAACGAAAACGAAAACGAAGAAGAGTCTCGGTTAACAGTTTGGAGAATACTGAATTTATTATGGTAAATTCTCCCTAAACGGATCAAACAATACGAATAGAAACAAAAACGGGAAGCATCCTCGGAGGATGCGTATAAGTCCGAGCAAGGAGGAGAAAGGGGAGAAGGTACACATACAGAGCTAAGTAAGGCTAGGTGTCTATGTGGTAATGTGGTGTGTCTATAGCTAACACTTAGGTAATATCAAAGGTACATTTCTCTTCCTATCTCGTGTTATTGGATGAGTGCGGGGGTTAGCTGAGGGATCGGGATCAGGATCGGTAGGGAAGCGGGGCGTGCTCTAACTAGATTCTAACTAGGGACTGCTGTGTGGGAGCAACTAAAGCAACTACCTCGAGGCGCACTCCTGGTTGAGCACACCCTTTTCCAGCAGCGGAAAGCTGCGGAAGTAGGCCGCCCGATTGGCCAGGATCTCGCTGGGCGGCGTCACCTCAATGTCGATGCAGTTCAGCCGCTTCTCAAAGCCCTGCTGCGAGTCCTGGCTGAGTACGCACGGCTCGTAGCTGGTGGCGGCAATCATGTTCTCCCCGTGACGTCGCCTGCAAAAATAAGACGAAGAAAGTGTTTTACAAATGGTAACAAAAATTAAACAAGAAACAAGAAGGGAGGCTAACTTCTAACTTTGAATTTTGATCATGAAAATATATCATAATCCTGCCAAAAATGCATTAATATCCATTCGGAAAGCTTGCTAGTTTTTATTAGCTTAAGAAATCTGTTCCAGGAATAATTATGGATAAAATTACTGCTCACAAAACTCTTTCTTTAGGATTCTCGTAATGACGGAGTAGTCCATGTCCAACTTACCTCAGAAGCTTGACGCGCTGGTCAAAGAGCTGGAGCTGCTCATCGGGCTGCGGCTCCCACATGGCCAGGATCTTGTTGTCGATGAGAGTGGCGAACATTTGAGATTCGAGAAAGCGCGAGAGGAAGGCCCGATGGTGCTCCGGCTGGTCGGACAGGAACGACGACTTGTCGAAGTTCTGCAGCGTCTCGCGGTTGGAGAGCCACTCGTCGCGGGCCTGGTTCGGATAGATGACGAAGTACTCGTAGGCGTGGAACATGTGCACGAACCGATTGAGGAAGATCTCCCGCACCGAGTTGTTGATGCGCAGGTCCTGGTAGTACTGGTCCACAGCACTCAGCTTTGGCTTCTCGCCGCGACGCGCGCTCGCCGGCATGGTGGCATCCACGGCGTCAACGTCGTGGAAGACGCCAACCGGCGAGGAGGAGAGCGAGACGGTGGGACTGCCCACGGGGGAGCCAGCTCCCTGGCTGCCCCTGATGCCGCCCTTTCTGCGCAGAAAGTCGGCGATGCGTGGCACGTGGTCGATTCGCGACGGATGCGCTATCAGCGGCTGATAGTCCACGACACCACCGCCGCCGCCGCTGCCGGGCGATGCGGACAGCGTGTAGACCGTCTCCTGCAGCTGCTGGAAGCGCTCCTTGCTCCGTCGCGCCGCCTGCAAGCCCGTGGGCAGGGTGCAACTAGAGATCATTGCATCCGCACCGCATGCTCCGCTACCGCTGCTGCCCACCGGGCCACCGACGCCCCCGCCGGGTCCGCGACACCCGTAGCCGTTCCTCAGACCAGGTTCCTGGTCACGGGCTCCCTCAATCTCGAACTTATCCAGCACCGAGCCGATCTCGGCCATAAAGTCCAGCTTGTGCGGGAAAACAGGCAGCTCCTCGGGCAGCTGGATGTGCTTCTTGTCGATGTCCACAAAGCACAAAGTAGCCTCGCTGCCGATCTTGTGGGCCGCCTCGCACTCGGCGTGCAGGCCCATTACAAAGGGCACCGGGGCATCGAGGAAGTGATGCAGGGCGGCCGGAAGGATGGGGGCGTAGACATGCGGCCACACGAACGGGAACAGCAGCGACGTAATGCACTCGCCGACGATCATGAGTCTTTGGTAGTCCGTGGACCGGAGCAGCACCTGGTTCTCCAGGAGAACGCACGTCAGCAGCTGAATGACACACTCCACGCCCAAGTACTTGAAGAGCAGCCGCAGTGGAAAGTCCAGCAGCGGCAGCTCGGTGGCCAGCAGCGGACGCTGAAGGACGAGCGCAATGGCGGGCAGATGCGGCTCCGTGGGCGGCAGGTAGACGCGTATGGACTTGCCCGGCTGCGGCAGCATCACCTCGTACAGTATGTTGTACACGTACGACTCCAGGCTGATCCCAGCGCCAGGCTGTCGCGGAAGACATCTGTAGAGGTTCTTGAGGAACATCTGGGCCGCGAAGGCGTAGGGCGCCTGGCAGATGAGCGTTATGCTCTTGGCCACATACAGCTTGTCCTTGTTGATGTCGTAGTAGCTCTGCGCCGACTGCGGCGCCTGGCCGGCCACCTTAAAGTGCCGCGGCAGCGAGCGACTGACCGGCCCGTCCTGCTTCACCCGGCTAAGCGAGTGCGTCTGCTGTCCGTTCGATAGCTCCGTGATGAACATGCTCTGCAGCGTGTGAATCGCCCCGCAGATGTTTCTATTACGGATCTCCTCGTAGAACACCAGGCTAAAGCCATAGCACCTCTTGCCGTCCTCCCGCGTGGTGGCGAACGAGTGGAATCTCGGCTCGATGTTGTGTTTCTGGGTGCGGAAGCGCAGACCCTGCGGCAGCGACAGCTGTAAGAAGATAAACGAGGGGCGATAAATGAGATCGATCTCAACTGGCGGGCATAAATGGAGCCCATTCATTCATAAGAGATGCGAGCTGCGGGCACGACCACGAGCAGATGTGTTGATGATAAGGCTTAGCGTTAGCGTTCGGCTGACGCGGCCGTTGTCGTGGCATCAATTGAATCAGTTGCCGCGCTCCTCCGCTCACCACTCGTATCAATGAAGCGGCCAGCTAGCGAGGCATGAATTTCCACCGAAAGGGCAGCCAATTGAGTTCAATTAAATATGAATATGGGATTAGGGTGAGTCGGTCTGCTTTTTGAGAAGGAAAGAAGCTTGAAAACTCAATATATTTCTAGAATTATCAGCTGAAAAACTAAAAAACTATTACAACTTTCTGCTTTAAAGAAGAAGCTTGAAAATTCAATATATTTCTAGAATTATCAGCTCAAAAACTCAAAAACTACTTAAACATTCTCTTATTTCTTTTAGCATTTATTTTAATATTAAATTTATGAATCATTGGAAACTATTTATCAAGCTGAAAACGTGTGATAATGAACTCAAATTATAATTGGAAATACTCGAAGCGAATCCAAAAGATATTTAAATATTCTTATAGTTCAGTTGAATAATATATTCTTTCTTGATATGAGCACGACCCACCCTAACTCAACGGAGATCAGGAGTGGCCTCCAGTCTTCGCACTCACCATGCAAATGCCGTGCGCGTCGAAGGGGTTCCAGGGCACATTCTCGGGATAGTGGGCCAGGGGCTTGCTTTTGTAGGCTCTATCCAGGGGCGAGCAGTGCAAGTTGTCGCCTGTAAGGGAAGGATGCCAGTTTTTACAGGACACATGCACTCGTAATTGTTCCCAACTCACCTGCAAAGCGATCCGGCTCTAGGCCCGTGTCCAGGTCCAGGCCGCATATCACAAAGTAGTCGGCAAAGCGGGAGAACTGCGGATCCGCGTCCCGCTTCAGCTGGTTCAGCTCCGACTGGGCCAGCGACTGTTCCCCGGGAGAAACGGGCGACTGCAGCTCTGCTCCAGTGCTGCTCCCGCTTTGGCCATTGCTGAGCATCAGCTTAGAGAGGCGGCTGGCAACGACATTCTCCCTCGCGGTCATCGCTCCCGCTCCCGCTCCTTGTCTCTCTTTGTTTTCCTTGCTCCGAACGGGACGCATCAACCAAGTGCTGCCTCCATGTGTGCTACGTGCGTGTGTGTGCGTGGGCTGCTGAGTGTGTATACACACACGTACCGTTATGCGCTCGCGATTTTTGTGCACTTTCCAATTTACACAACCAATCAATTTCCGTCTGCAAATATAGTTTGTTGTTGTTTCCGAAGCGGATAGAAAACAATTTATTTTTAGGTTTTATTTTTACTTTCTACGTGTGTAGTGCGAGTGCGAGAGAGAGAGAGCAAGAGAGAGAGGGAGTATGCAAAATTTTCTATGCCAATGTCGTTGCTTTCGTCCACCACCACCACCAAGCACCAAGCGCAACAAAAACAAAATCACACACACGCACCCGCTGCGCGCTCCTTTCACCACACTAGTGCGACGCGCTTGCTGTTGGACTCGGCGGAGCTGCTTTCATTGCCGAGCTGCGGAGCTCGAAACTGGGTTAAAAACTAGCACCAGCGCGTCTTTGTTTGGAGCCAGGCAACAACAAAAATGACAACAGCACACAGCTGGGCAAACACTAAAGCTAGTGCGTGCAGACTTTTTTTGGCGAAAAAACAAACTACTTGCGGCCAGTGTGACCAGGCAATGGTACTCGAATCTAGTCAAAGAGTGTGGGAATATTTTAGAAATCAACGGTATTAAACAATCTATACTTGCAATGGTAATGAAAAACTGTATATTTGCTTCTCAAATTAAAATATTCCTAATACTATTTAAATATATAAACGTTTTTTAATAACTTAAATTAATTATTTTTGAAAATTCAACTATATCTATGGCACCCTGTTTTTATACATTAAAAGTATTAAGATAAAAGTATTTCAAATAATTTGGAAAATTGCCTCCACAGCGAAATTAATTGCAGCTGGTCACCAGATTCCTATGACATTTGTAAAGAAATACCTAAAAATATATGACAAATCTGTTTGATTGCCCTTCAAATGTGCATAAGAACATTATCTAAAAATAAAATCTATAAATAATACCAATTATGACTCGTAGAAAATATACTTAAAACGCGAGGGGAACTGGTTCACTTGTGCAGTCTCTTGCCAGTTCAGTTCGGCTCGGAACCAGTTCGCGACCTGACGTGAAAAAGTGTATCACATAACATTATTAAATTGGAACGTAAATTATCGCCTCCGTCGAGACAGGAGATTTGGCCAGAAAATTGCAAGTGCAGGAGTCACGGGACCGCGCGCCCCCAACGCATACGACTCGAAAGCCAGGCGCGGCGACACCTGGATGGGATTGATCCGACATTGACTCCACTTGATTGTCTAGAGAGAGCACGCGACCACGAGTTCTGGGGCGATGCACTCGTCGCTCAACTGGACCTCGCGCATGATCTCGCGCGCCCTGCGCAGCAGCTTCTCCACGCTCCTGGAGACGGCGACGGGCGGCGGAGGTGCTGCCGCGGCAAAGGGTGCCGTCAAGTCCCGATCGGGCTCCACGGGAGAAGGAGGAGCAGCGGGCAGCCAGCGACCCCGATTCGTGTCGGTGGTGTGCGGGTTCGCCAAGGACAACCTGCGGCACAAGTACAAGCCGGGCAAGTACGGCGAGGACTCGTGGTTCAAGGCCTCCACGGAGCAGGCGGACGTGATGGGCGTGGCCGACGGCGTGGGCGGCTGGCGGAGCTACGGCATTGACCCCGGCGAGTTCTCCTCGTTCCTAATGCGCACCTGCGAACGGCTGGTGCAGTGCAGCCACTTCAACCCCCAGCGGCCCGTCAACCTGCTGGCCTACAGCTACTGCGAGCTGATGGAGCAGAAGAAACCGATCCTGGGCAGCAGCACCGCCTGCGTGCTAATCCTGAACCGCGAGACGAGCACGGTGCACACGGCCAACATAGGCGACAGCGGCTTCATTGTGGTGCGACAGGGCCAGGTGGTGCACAAGTCGGAGGAGCAGCAGCACTACTTCAACACACCCTTCCAGCTGTCGCTGCCGCCGCCGGGACACGGACCCAATGTGCTCAGCGACAGTCCCGAGTCGGCGGACACCATGAGCTTTCCGGTGCGGAATGGCGACGTCATTCTCATCGCCACGGACGGCGTGTTCGACAACGTGCCCGAGGATCTGATGCTGCAGGTGCTTAGCGAGGTGGAGGGCGAGCAGGATCCCGTCAAGCTGCAGATGACGGCCAACAGCCTGGCGCTGATGGCGCGCACCCTCTCCCTGAACAGCGAATTCCTATCGCCGTTCGCTTTAAGCGCCCGCCGGAACAACATACAGGCGCGGGGCGGCAAGCCCGACGACATCACCGTCGTCCTGGCCACCGTGGCGATGTGAGAGTGAGAGTGAGAGTGGTGTCATCCCCTGCCATCCATCCTCACCTCACCCCCCTAGTGATTAACGTTTACTTGTAGTCCGTACGTGTTTAGTTAGCTTTAGGAGCCTGTTCCGTGGTTCTGTCTACCGTTTAAGCTGCATGTTGAGATTGACGACTTTGAAACTTTGAATTGTTAGTTACATATATACCGACGACGAACGACGAATGACAAACGACGAACGACGAGCCATTCGACGCATCCTGGTGAGCATTGTGTACACATAACCCCCTCGCTATAAGTAGAAAAAATGCGAATTATCTGCGCCGGCGATCTCTGTCGTCAGTGTGGCGTTCTAATCAAAGCCCAAAAACAAAACAAAATAAAATAAAACAAATAATAACCTATTGCGAAACAAAAACCCCGATGGCGATGCCGATGCGAAATACGAGCCGGATCCGGATGTGGGACCGAGGTGCAGCTATCTGACTGAGAACTGATGAGAAGATGAGGATTAGCTAGCCACTAAGCCAGGCGCAACACTGTCTTAAGAACGATTTTTGTCGATATGTACTCACTGATGTACTGATATTTGCGACCCAATAAAATTATTCATTGAAGAAACACAACGAAAGCGAACTCTAATCATTTCGAGATAAATTCAATAAAACAAATGTATGGAAACCCCTTGTGCACGTCGCTCTCTCTCTCTCTAATTGCTTAGATTAGCTTCATGGCCAGAAAGATGTAAATTAATAGATACAGCGGCGGGACGATTAATAGCGCTTATAAGAGCCCCTTTAGCTTGGATGTAATTTCTTGTTTATTTAGGTATTTTACAGTGTGAATGAATATACAAAAAAAAAAAGAGATTAATTAGCGCCATGCTAAGAAATGAGTACATACATACTATGTATGTACCTACATATGTACATACGTGAATATGCATGACAAAATGTGACAGATGAATAGGTACATAATATGAACTACATATGTATAGGACAGGTACATAATATGCACTACATATTTATAGGATAGGTTCGATTATAATTACCTATATTTTGCCATAAACAATATTACTTTTCAAGCAAGACATCAATCTTTGCTTTGTAAATATTTTTGAATATGTTTTCTTAACTAATTTAAAAATATTTACAAAGAAAACAAAAAGGAGGACATTCAAGAGCTCATAATCTAGGTTCTGCTGCTCCTTATCCATCAGATCGTTTGTTCAAAAAACCTCAACAACCTTAAGGTTGTAGTTGATTTTTTAATATAGAAGTTTGAGAAAATATATGTGTTTATGTGTTTGCC
>VNJS01013149.1:0-10967 GCA_008042575.1 Drosophila watanabei | reverse complement strand
CCCCCCCCCCCCCCTCTCCGGCATCAATTGAAAATCATGGAAAAGTACCGAATCCATAACGACGCATAAATAAATTTTACTCAGCCGTTCTTGAAGAGTGTACCTACAGTCGTTGGCCGCTTTCATAATCCTATGTTTCCTATTAAATTACTTGCACAAATCATCACGAAGAAGAAATGCAGCGAAGTAGCTAGCTAGTAATATCGATATTGAGCTATGTTTTTAAATTTCCAAAAAATCTGAGAGCAGGGCTGCCAATCTGCCGGGAGAACTGCTTGCCGGAGGTAGGTAAAATGTACCTGATTTCAGGAAGCAGCGTCAATCTGCCAGGAGTACTGCTTGCAGAAGGTTGGTAAAATGTACCTAATTTTAGGAAGCAGTGCAACATTTAACAAAGCAGTTTTTAAATCTTCAAACCTTCTTTTAGTATTTTGTGGTAGTTTTGAGAAATACGGCCAGTGCTGTGAAGCTCGCAAAGTCAAGCCAGAAAACAACAACTGGTAAGTACCCAAAAATTCTGTAGTGTGTCATTTAAATTTTAATATTGACACTTTCTTAATAGTTTATAACAAAACCTAGAGAAAATGGCAAAACATCATTTTAAATAAAATAAAATATATCGCAAGAGTCAAGTAATTATTACCAAAATTATTCTTCGAGCTATAGGGAAAAGGACAACATTAAACTATTTAAAAATTTAAATAAAACAACCGAATAAACTTAAAAAAAAAAAACATTCAAAATGTTGAAAATGTTTTGGTATATTTCCCACAGATATTTCTATGTTTGGTATTTTCTCCTGCTTTGCAATGCAATCATACTGCAGATAAGGAATTGGTATCAAAACAAAACACGAAAAATAGAATTTCTTCGACAAACACAAATGTTTAGCAAATAAGTAATTGCGCGTTGGTTTTTCGCAGCTAAACACATAATTATGAAGCTGTACAAGCTTCACACGCACACGCGTGGCTGCAACAAGTCCTACGGTACGCATTTGCTCGCTGGAAATTGCGCAAACATATGGATTTAACCTTATGACTCTCTTTGAAACAGATGCGGACCTGCTGATGAACCCGAAGGACCATCCGAACGCCAACGTGGGCGATGTGGTGGAGATCTACGCACCGGACGAGGAGAACGGCACCCACCTGCTGCTCCAGATCACGGAGTTCAACAACAGCTGCGGCCGGGACGTGATCAGCATCGAGTCGGGCATCGCCACCGCCTTCAAGATGCCCTTCTACACGAACGTGGTGATGCGCATAGTGGATCCGGCAGACGTGGCCCTCGACTCCATAGAGATAACCTTCAAGGACCAGTACATGGGCCGCTCCGAGATGTGGCGCCTAAAGACCTATTTGGTAAGGGAAAAGCGGCACTGTAAACGTTTAGAATTTTAAAACTAACTAAAATTTTGACTGCAGACGGGAACCTGCGTGTATGTGAACAAGAAGATCGACTACAATGACATGCAGATTAGGTGCCAGGTGTACGAGATGTGGTCGCAGGGCGAGCGCGTGGCCAGCGGCGTCATAACGGAGGACACCAAGATCGTGTTCCGCAGCAGCACGTCGATGGTGTACCTGTTCCTGCAGATGTCCTCCGAAATGTGGGACTTTGACATACACGGCGACCTGTACTTCGAGAAGGCCGTCAATGGCTTCCTCACCGAACTGTTCCAGAAGTGGCGCAGGCTGAGCTGCAACCACGAGGTGACCATCGTGCTCTTCTCGCGCACCTTCTACGCGGCGAGGAGCCTGGACGAGTTCCCCGAGCACATGCGCGACTGCCTGCAGCTGGACTACAAGGGCCGCTTCTACGAGGACTTCTACCGCGTGGCCATCCAGAACGAGCGCTGCGACGACTGGTGCACGGTGCTGGGCCAGCTGCGCAAGCTCTTCACCTCCTACCAGGCCACCGTGCTGCGCTACCACGAGCGCGAGCACATGAAGATCCCGCCTGCCACCAACTCCTCGGCCACGCAGGGCAACTTCCTGGAGGTCCTGAACATCTCACTCAACACCTTCGAGAAGCACTACCTGGACAGGACCTTCGACCGCACCGGACAGCTCTCGGTGGTGATCACGCCGGGCGTGGGCGTCTTCTCCGTGGACCGGGAACTGACCAACATCACCAAGCAGCGGATCATCGACAACGGCGTGGGCAGCGACCTGGTCTGTGTGGGGGAGCAGCCCCTGCACGCGGTCCCGCTGCTCAAGTTCCACAACAAGGACACCACCCTGACCTCCGCGGACGACTACTCGCTGCCGCACTGGATAAACCTGAGCTTCTACTCCACGAACAAGAAGATCGCCTACTCCAGCTTCATACCGCGGATCAAGCTGCCGCTATTTGGCTCCCAGCAGACGCTCCACGATGCCGCAGGCGGCGAGGGCGAGGAGAACGAGCCCCACTTTCTCAGCTGCAATCAGTCGGAATACAAACACAACTCGCTCTTCGACTACGACGCGTACGACGAGCAGATCTTCCAGCCTCTGCCAGCTCAAAGCACTTGGTGGGCATCACGTTTGAGATTAATGTAATCTGTAATGATATAACCTCCTTCACAGCTCCCTGCAGCGCGTGGTGCGGGCCAAGAAGACGTCGGTGCCGAGTCTGGAGACGTACGCGTATCGGAACAACGACTGGGAGAATCTCACGCCCACCCAGATACCGGCCATGCGGCGCAAGATGTCCGATCCGGACATACATCACGGCACCTCTGCCATGCTGGCAGCCTTGGTGAGTGCCTCTTCATTGGGTTTTTCCTGCTGTTCCAATAACTACGAACTAACCCACAGCAGCAGCCGGACACCAGCAATCTCTCCGAGTCACTGGCCTCGGAGAAGAACTCGCGCAGGACGATCGTCAGCATTGCGCCCATTGTGCGTCCCGGTCGCGCCCTCATCAATCCCTTTGACCCGTCGCAGGTGACCATCAAGTTGACCTCCAATCGCCGCCGATGGACGCACATCTTTCCCAAGGGCCCAACGGGCGTGCTCATTCAGCAGCATCACTACCAAGCTGTGCCGGCAAAGGTAACGCCGGCGGCGGCGGCGGGTCAGCCGCGGCCGCTGCAGCAGATTTGCAACAACGGGCAGACCGGATGTGGCAGCAACAACAACAACGAGCAGGAGGATTACGGATGCGAGAGCGCGGAGCAGTACGACCGCGTGTCCAGTCACTCGCTACTCAGCAAGTCCGCCTCCAGCCACAGCTTTGTGATGGGCGACGACCGTGAGTGACTCTTAAAAGCAGTGCTCATTCCATACCATAACATTTCCATTGACAGTCTTCAAGCGGCGACAGAACTCGCTGATGAACGCCCTGCCCGCCAACGTGCCCAACCTGACGGCCACCCAGGCAAAGTCGTATCTCTGGGGAGCCACCGGGGAGCAGGAGTGGACGCCAGCAATTACCACGGGTAAGTGTTTAATGTTTTTGAGATGCTATCACCTGAACGATTCGCGGCGATGCCCCTGAAAAGACTCAGTCTGCCTCTGCTTGTCCGCCCGAAAATGTTCCTCCGGTTCCTTCTGCTGCTTCTCCTCTTGGAAAAGCGAAGCTCCTTCGCCACGGAGAACTTTGTGCGGCCATCGCACCTGGCTAACTTTCTAGACAGGATCGGGCGAGTGTACCGCCTGCATGCCATCAGCATTGTCAACAGCCTGGAGTCGGTCAGTCCCAGCTATCTCGACGAGCTGCACCGCCTGCTGCGGGGCAACAGCAGCAATCACTTCCACCTGCTGCCGCAGATGACGGCCACGGATTATGAGGAGACGACGACGACCTCTGTGCGGTTCAGCCGGCTGCAGGACGAGGAATCGCTGTACGTGGTCTTTGCGAGGGACACCAGGGATGCGGTGATTGAGCTGCAGGCGCGGCGAGCCCGCGGCAGGCGCTACTCCAAGACCCTGTTCCTAATCAAGCGCCGGGAGACGCCGTCGAGTGTGGCGCACTTCTTCGACACGCTTTGGAAGCTGCAGTTCCGCTCCGCTTTGGTGGTGGTGGACCAGCGAAAGTTCTACCAGATGGACCCGTATCCCACCCTTCGGGTGATTCGTATGCGCCGCCTGTCCACCTACGATCCGCATCACCTGTTCCCCTCGCCCAATCGGCGGGACTTTAGGGGCTACCGGCTGCGTCTGCCTGTGCAGCAGGATGTGCCGAACACGTTCTGGTACAGGGATGGCCACGAGTCGGATGCCTGGCAGCTGGACGGAGTGGGAGGTATCTTGGTCAAGGAGCTGATGTCGCACCTGAACGTGTCGCTGGAGCTGTTCTCGCTCGTGGTGAACGGCTCCAAACTGCTGAACATGGCTGCGCTCACAGAGCTCATTGTCAACGGCACGGTGGAGATGAGCCCGCATCTGTACGACACACTGCATCCGAACAGGCAGGTGGACTACTCCTACCCGGCCCAGGTGGCGCCGCGCTGCTTCATGATCCCCCTGAGCGACGACATTTCGCGGAGTCTCTACGTCTTCCTGCCCTTTACCTTGACGCTGTGGCTGTGCCTGCTCCTTACCCTGCTGCTGCTCCACTTTCTCTTTGTGCGGCGGGTAGTACCGGACTCGCAGCTCTGGAGGATACTCGGAGTGCCGGGAGCTGGCAAGGCGACATCGCGAAAGCGAAGGCCGGTACGCGGCCTCTGCGGCCTGATGATCCTCTTCGGTCTCTTTATCCTGTGGCAGGCGTACAGCACCAAGCTCACCTCCTTTCTGACCGTAACTCTCACCCGTCCGAATGCCAGGAGCCTGGAGGAGCTGTTCCGTCTGCCCACCCGCATCCTGGTGCTGCCCAGCGACGTGGACGCCATCGTGGGCTCCCTGGGACATGCCGAGCAGTTCGCGGCCAAGTTCAGCTTCACGGATCCGGAGCACTTTGACGCGAAGCGCATCGCGCTGGACCCGGAGTTCATCTATCCGATTAGCCGCATCCGCTGGGATTTCTTCAACATGCAGCAGCGCTTTCTGCGCAAGAAGCGCTTCTTCTTCTCGCGGATCTGCCACGGCACGTTCCCCTTTCAGTACCAGCTGCGCGTCGACTCGCACTTCAAGGACGCCCTGCACCGCTTCCTGCTGCACGTGCAGCAGGGCGGCCTCGCGGACCGCTGGCTGGAGACCTGCTATCAGCGGGCCCATCGCATGGGCTACCTGAAGGACTTCTCCACGCTGGCGGAGATGGAGGAGAAGCTGAGGCTCCGGCCCTTGGCCCTCAACATGCTGGCGCCAGCCTTCAGTCTGTTTCTGTGCGGACTGCTGGGCAGCAGCATTGCCTTCCTGCTGGAGATCAACCAGAGCTTCGGGTTGTGCAGACAAAGACCTAACTTGACCACTAACTGCAAGCAAACATTGGGGGATTAATGTTAATGTTAATGCATCCGAAGCTAGCTCATTCCTAACTAGAAACGAGAAATCGAATATCAATTCTAATCCTACTTTCGTATGCTCCTCACTATTGTTCCTTCCACCACAACACCCATGAATGAACCCAATCGGAGCACCTAACCGAACGAATCGAAATTTGCAACCATCATTCAACGAATCCCATTCATCGAATCCCATCGATCGTTTAGTCCAGCATCTGAGGCCGATCGTCGAGGGCGAGCACCATCACCATCACCTTCTGGGTGCCCTGGATCCGCCCGCCGATCCGGAGGCGGGTGTCGTTTGCAGAGGCGTATGCGAAGGGAGAGGAAAGATCATCATAGGTTTGGACTACAAATACAAATTCCACTTGACACACTTTGTACAATAAAGCATTAGCGATGCATCCGAAGCACACACACAAAATCCACACACCGCACACAAAACACGATTAGAAGGCTTAAACTTAAACTTATTCTTTGATCTCTGTAGCTAGTCATTATTTTTTAGCTCGATTTTGGGCTAATGTAGACGTAGAGTGGCTGCCTTTGTGCTTAGTTACTGCTTTTATCCAGAAAACAATATAAATTTAAGGAGTTTTCTGTAACCAGAACTAGGAACTTTCTTTTGTTCAGTCACAAGAGCATTAATTTAAAAATTTTGACTTTATTTACTCAGAAAAGCTAACTCACTCACAATTAATTGGTAATGAAAACAACGAACACAGTTGAATTTAAACCTTATTTTTGTAACAATTCACATTTGAAGGGTAGTGTTTCCAAGGCTTAAAGGCCTTTAAAAAGGGACTAAAAGAGTTCGAATGAGGAGTAAGTGAAAGGACTTTACAGATAGAAAATAAACTTAGCAATGGTTCAGGAATTGAAATGAAATCATTCCAAAATTACAGGTATTCCAGTAGCAATTCCGTGTTTGCTTATGGGGTGACCATTGTCCCAGTTTGTAGATTATCCTTGCCTTGCAATCACTCACCACCACCACCCGCTTGATCCCCTGATGAACCTGCGAGACCCTGCCTGCACCCAGCATGTAGTTTGCTCATTTAATAGCAAGTAATTGTAGATTAAACCGTAGTCCAAGCACCACACTTGCACAGACAATGCACACACACTACCCATCCATCGGGAGGTGGCAGTCCTCATGGAGATGGTAATGGTGCCCCACTAGAGCATGTGCAGCATGTTGCCGTTGTGTAGTTCCGTAGCTCTAAGCCAGCATGCTTCGCCCACGTATATAGCGCACGCCCCCTGCTCCCACACCTCCCGCACACACACGCTAACCCCATCCGTTGGTGACAGCTCTCGTCGGACGGACCGGAGTCCGTCTGCTCCCCCTTGGTTATGATTTTCTTAGTAGTCTCTCTGAGCTTGAACGATTTTATTTGATTTATATACACCTGTACGTACACCTGTACCACCGGCGTTGGCTTTCTCTCTGCTCTGATCCTCTCGATCCCGCCGAGAATTATACGTGCTAATCCTCTGGTGGCTCCGTTTGCAGGCGTCGACTGGAAGTCGCTGACCATTCCCGCCTGCCTGCCCATCACAACGGACTACTTCCCCGACAAGCGCTCGCTGAACAACGACTATGTGATCTCCGACTACACGCTCCTGCCGGACGACGTGAACCACGAGTATGCGCAGAGCAGAGCCGTCTACCGGAAGCCCCTCTCCACGGAGGAGGTGTGCAAGGAGATCGTCTCGCAGCGCCTCGCCCAGGGCTTTCAGCTCATTGTGGTCGACGAGAAGCCTCTGTCGGCTCTCGGGGGCTGCTCCTCGGGGTCCGCCGTGCTGCCGCTGAAGCCGCCCAGCGAGTCCAAGAAGGAGTACCTGCTCTCCATCGGCCGCATCTTCCACAAGATATCGCTGAGCGGCTCGGTGATCACGGTCACCGGCTACAGGCCCAGGTGAGTGTCACTCTAGTATCCTTTTAAGAAAGTTAATCAGTTGAAAATAATTCCTGAGCAGACATCCGTATCCTCCGATAAATGTGGACTACCGATACCGCTTCCATGCCCCGCAGCACGAGACCTACGAGATCTCCGGCGTGAACTTCACCACCGAGAAGCTGGAGAACTTCAACTGGAACCACATGGATCTGTACATCTGCACGCGTGGCGATGTGGACTATCCCCTCATGGAGGTATGCCAGCCCCGTCTTTGAGTGATCTTTGAGTACACTTTCCCTTTTTGCAGAGCCTGAAGTACTGGCGCTACCGCATGTACTTGCTGCCGAAGGAGAGCATCGTGAGCAAGATAGCCAGCTGCCAGCACTGCGACGTCTTCCCGGACCTGACGGCGGCGGACAACACGCGGGAGCAGGTGGAGGACTTTGTCCGCCTCATCGAGGCGGTCAGCAAGCTGAAGCGCCAGTTTGCGCGCAAGGCGAGAGTAAGATTGAAGCGAGTCCTCCTTGCCTTGGCTTTTGTGCATTCGTGATCCGTTGCGTTGTTGATTCTGTAAACTGCTGCGTTCCGTCTCCTAATTGACTAATCGTTCTGCAAGCGACATCGGCGGTAGATCAACCTAGAAGCTTTTTTTTATAGAATTGAAATACTTTAGTCTCTAACCAGAAGCTAAGAGAAGCAAGAAAAGCTAGTGTAACTGAGGACATAGCGGGTTGGAAAACTGTAATTTAAAATATGATTTTTGGCTTCTAGAGAGAAAAAGGAACTGAGACTTGAACACTATATTATTTTATTCCCTAAAATATTAAATAATTAGAGGTTTAATTATCGAAAGTTGAGTCTTGTTGTTAGGTTTAAGTTTTTAAAAATGTTCCTGATTTTAAGTTTAAGGAAATTGTAGTTTGAGACCTAATTAACCCGCAACTTATAGCCCGCTTTTAGTGCCTTTTACCGCCTTGCCTTGCCTGCCCCCTGATGTATCGAGTATCTCTCGCATCTCCTTTTGCAGGACAGCCCCATCGCCCACAGCATAACCAAGCGACGACACAGCACCAGCATTATATCCAGGCCTCAGCCTAACCAGGTTATCTACTCAACTTTTACTCAAGACCTAACGTTAAAGTCACTTCTTTCGTTATTTCCGTTTTATGCGCACCTCTTGTATATTTTCGATTTACAATTAACTTTCAATCTTGCGCACGTTTGAGTTAAACATTATTGTCTGTTGATCATCGAACCTCGATTCAGCGCAGAACGTTTCTGATCTAATATTTTTGTATCTCTGTCTTCCTGCCACCCACTTTCGACCTGAACCCAATCCGAATCCGAATCCGAAACCAACTCCTCAGGGACTCACGAACTCTCCGTTTCGGGAGCGAGTCGGCAGCAATCGACTGCCGGAAAAGCCCAGGTTTTTATATCGATTCCAACATAGATCTAAGGACCCCTGTACTCCTATTTCTCTCTATTTCTTCCTTGTACACACACAAAAAAAAAAACACCCAAAACCCACACAAAATCGCACACAAAACACACACACACACACACACAGTACTGCATTTGAGTAAACCAGGAACCGTAATTATTATTTGCTTCGAGTTTATTAACAGTTGATCTTTAGTTTAGCTTTAACTTTGGCTTTGGTTTTGTTATTAGTTTTGCTAAGTTAAATCTATTTTATCTGCCATCTTGATAAGTAAATTAGATCTGGATAAGGAAATGAACAAATGAACAACTCTGTTTGGTTCACTCTCTGAAATGAACCCTGGTTCACTCTCTGAAATGAACTCTGGTTCGCACTTTGAGACGAATATTTGCTTCACCTAAATTGATACTTATTACATAATCAAATATCACTCTCTGGAATGAACTCTGGTTCATTCTCTGAAATGAATCCTGGTTCACTCTCTGAAATGAACCCTGGTTCACTCTCTGAAATGAATCCTGGTTCACTCTCTGAAATGAACCCTGGTTCACTCTCTGAAATGAACCCTGATTCACGCTCTGAAATGAACCCTGGTTCACTCTCTGAAATGAACCCTGGTTCGCTCTCTAAAACGAGCATTAATTTTCTAAAATAAACACTGTTGCTTTCACTTAAATTAATATTTGTTACTTAATCATAAACCATTTTAATTACATTTCTTTAAGCCAGAACTGTTCAGAAGTTATGGGTAGTCAAATAGTCACTGTAAAACTCTGATTTCTTGTTGTTTACTCCAAGTTTACGGTCCCTGGTATTAAACTGCACGATTCGCTGGGGATTTGGTTGGCTGCTGCTCCTGACTGGTCTTGCTGCCAGGACATTTAGGATCCAGGACCCTAAGTTAATTGTATATTTTGTTGCCGGCTTGTTGGCTATTATCCTCTTCGTATTTTGTACTCGTAGTCCTGTTGTTCCTTGTGCATCCCGTTTTATAGATGTCGGTTTGTTGATTGGTTTGCCGTTTCATTTTCCTTTTCCTCGGTTTCGTTACGTACTTTTTGATATAATTTAATTTGGTATTTGGCTTTCAGCAGCATGACACACCTAGACTCACTGAAAAGCATCATAACCCAATAAACTCACCGCAGCAAAGGTTTGTGCCACCCGAAGGGCGCCCGCTGGCTCCCTCCGTTTATCTATCATGATACCCTCCGACTAATCCGAAAACTCATACCCAAAATGCCTAACACAACACAAACACACACTTGAGATTGGCCTGCTGAATTCCCTACCCCTGAACCCTGAACCCAGACACACACCGAACCCACCATGGATGAGGACCCCGCTGAATGTAGTCTCTTCACTGACTTTTCTAATCCAAGTATCTATCTCCTCCGATAGCATTAATGTGCGTCCCAAGCTGGAGAATGGTCGCATCCCGCGCATATTCCCAGCCACGGATGCAGCGGCTGCAGCCGGAATCGCCGCCAGAGATGACCAGGACGATGGGTGAGTCCACACCTTAAATTCTTCAAATCTGATTCGAGATTGACTCTCGTTCCCTTTAGATTTCCCGTTGACATCAAGTTCAGTCCGAATGCCACGCTGGTAGAGATCTTTGAGGCCATGAAGCATCCGGTGACGGGAGTGGGCTACTTTGCCCAAACACAGTCGCTGCCCTCCTGCACTTTCCTCTCCTACGACGCCCTCATGTGGCTGAAGACCCGCCTCAACAATGGACGGCATCCCCTCGAGTTGCTGGAGGCCATGCGCAAGTACGCTAGCAGATCAAGAATCTGAATAGAATAATATAAATGATTCCTTTACAGAGAACGCATGATCTGCCATGCCTCGGGCGACTGGAAGAGGGCCGTGGTGCCGGGCTTTGTCTTCTACTACGTGGTGCAGCAGGACAAGAATGCCAAAGGTAGTTCCCTTACCCCGATATTACCCTTCGATTCATAATCTCAAGATTGCTCCTTCACGTAGATTACGCTCCGCCGCTGGGTGACTATAGCGCCTTTGTCAACGAGTGGCTCGAGATCGAGTTCCAGGGCTGCAGCTTCCTCTGGCATGACGAGGTGGCGACCACGCCAGTGCCCAACTTTCTCAGGGACAAGCCGGCCCCGCAGTCGTGGACGGACACCGGCAGTAAGAAAGAGTTCTTAATAGTTCGATTTTATTGCAATAATTCTTACATTTTGCAGAGCGCGTTTATCGGCAGTCTCATCTGGAGATCGATGTC
>VNJS01013146.1:0-16574 GCA_008042575.1 Drosophila watanabei | reverse complement strand
CCTGCTGCTAACTGCCACCGGCTGAACTTTAACCTGTGTGAAAAGCGGACATCGTACGAGTACGAGGAGTACCAGTAACAGCAACAAAACGCTTTAATTTGCAATTCGTGGAAAATTCTTTTCGGCTTAGGGCCTAGTTAGGGCTTCCCGCTTCCCCTCTTCCCCCCCTCTATAAGGGGAACATGGTAAATATTTAAAAATGTACTTAACCAAAGTGAAAGAGACAGGCCGCAGCGGCCTGTGAGGAGGAGCGGAGGAAACAAAAGCATTGGCGGCGACAGTTTGGACACTTGGACGGAAGCGACAACCAGCTGACGCCAAATAGGGTCCGCTTGGAGTTCGAGTTGGAGTTGGAGTTGTCCAAGGGAAAAGTCCAAAGTACCGAGCGATAAAAAATTCAATAATAATGGTCAGGGTCAGTGTAAATCACTCTCAAAATAACAAAAAGGAGCTGCCAGGCCAGGGGACCTCCTACCTGACAGTGGGTCTGACTCCGACTTTGGCCCAACTCCAAGCTGAATGGCAAATGACTGACATGGGAAGTACCGTTTCTTTGGATCATGGCCCAGCAATTTGGCCTAAACCAAAGATGCTTTCAGTTCAATTATGTGCTAAGTAGGAAAGGGAATTGTTTGAGTTTCGGAGTTGCAGCTTGGAAAAGGAAAAGGGGTTCAACTCCAGGTGGGGGCGTGGAGGCTGCAACAAAGTCGATCGATAAATTGACAGCTGAAAGGAAAGCAGCTGCAGGCTGCAGCCACAAGATTGTTAGATATTTGCAGATTCTAAAAAGGAAATAATGAGAAAGTGCTTAACCTTTAAGAAAAAGCAAAAACATTGCAACAGAAGAGAGGAGATAAATATAAATATAAATGCTAGGTAATTACTAACTATTTATTAGTTTTTTCTTTTTATTTATATCTTTTGTAAAGTAAAGTATTACCTAGCTTCATCCTCAAATAAAATAACCAAGTTTCCCTCTACTTTTCTAACTGCTCTAACTGCTCTTTTGATTTCTAAGAATTTTCCTGCCTTGCTACACATAAATATCAATCTAATTCTCACAAAAATTGTAAAGAAATTAAATAAATACCTAAGAAATAAGTCAAAAGTTGAAAGCTACCTACCAATTGTGCCAACTTCTCAAGTAAAATTTGCTAAAAATGCAAACTATAAAACTTTTTCATAACCAAATAAATGGTGGCGCGAAAAAAGGGAGAATGAAAGTTTGCAGGGACAGAAGAGTATCCTGAGTTCCCCCTTTCCCTGGCTCAAAAGTTTCCCGAAATGAAAAACAACTTCTGGGGGAAAACACTGGGAAATGGTCGCAGGAAGGAAGTGGCTGATGGGTTGAGTTGAGAAAATAAAAAATAATATAAGAAAAGGGAGATGGCTGGAAATTACAAGAACGAAGCTACCAACAAGTAAAAGTGCATTTGGCAGTTTACCCGGTTACCCAGGGTTACCAGACACACACACACATATTATAGAAATACACTGAGGAAATAATTTATGAAAAAGGAAAATTAAAATTACAGAATATTTTCTTGTTATAATTTTAAAGAAATATAAAACTGTGAGAAATTAAAGCCAAAAATTATATCTGACAAAAGTCTTTACATTCTGATAACATTATTTTATTTATTGGTTTAAAAAAGGGTTTATATAAATTGAAAAATGTATCTTTATATATAAGAAATTTCTATAAATATTTGTGGTAGTATTTCATATAATTTTTTACTGTTAAAATTAAAGTAAACTTTAGAAAATCCACTAAAAGTTGCCTGTGTTTATTTCTTAGTAAATTCTTTAAAAATATTTTATTAAAAAGAATTCCCTATATAAGAAACTTTAAAAATATTTTATTATTACATTTTTATATTATATTTCTTGCTGCGTAGATACTCGCACTCGTGGGGACCGATCCCCTCCAAGTTGCATCAATTTCTTAATAACTTTGTTCCCCCTTTTTTCGTTCGGCGGAAAAGGCGCGTTGCAACAACGCGGCGAGCCAAGCAATTTTGTGTGGCATTATGTGAGGGTCTCGTTTGCCATTAACCTGCTTTGGCCAAGGCAACACAACACAACTCGACTCGAACTCATCCTCAACTCATTGCGACTCAACTGGACTCGGAATCAACTCGAGTCGAGTCTACTTTGAATCCATAAAAGAGGTCCATAGCCTGGCCCGCGACTCTCATCTTTTGCTTCTGCTTTATTACACTTTAACCGCTTTTCGCTTCTGCTTTGTTATTAAAAAATAAATAAGAAGAAAAATGGATAGGGTTTGGGAAATGGACATATTGAATACCCTTTCGATTAAAGATTTCACTGAATTATTTGAGTTTAAGCAGAATTATTTTTTCAATTGAAGTTTTATTATCAAAGCGGTTTATAAGTTTCTTTGGTTTCTAATAAATTTATTTATTTCTCATCATTTGGTTGGTTCATTTATTTCAAAATTTAAAGAAAAGAAAGAGAAAAGGAAAGGAAAGAAAACCCTTAAAAAAAATATATACAAATTTTTGGAAGTACATATTCTCTTAGCAAAGTCTTAGATGTATTTAATATATGATTCTTAAGATAGTTACATCAACTCCTGCTAGTTTTAAAGCACATAACCTTAAGGAAACAATATTTTATAAGCATTTTACAAACTTCTGCGAAATATTCAGAGTACTCAGCGATGAGAAAAGAAAACTTTTGGTAGAAGGCAATGAGCTGGAATGGGTTTGGTCTGGACTAAGGTTAGGGCCAACAATCCCAGGGGGAACGGCGTCAATTTCGCACTTCATCCGTGCCAGAGCCTGGCAGTAGACAAACAGCACTCAGCAACGCCTCGACAAGACAACGAACGCTCCTCAGAGGAGCAAACATTTGCTACGTCCGAGTATAGTATCCAACGACTTTAATTGCTGGCCAAATAGAAGAATAAAAAAGAGGGAAACCCTTTTGGCCACATCAATCAACAGAAGCTGGAACTCATCTACCATCTATTCTTGTTATTTTTTTTCTCCCCCTGGCAGAAAACGGCGACAGCGAAACCGACGAAATATCATTATTATCCGCACAATCAGCACATATATCTGCTGCCCGAGTGCGCCATTCAGCAGGTCTGCAATGCCGTCTACGTGAGACTCAACTACACCCAGCCATTGTGCGCCTGTCCCTCCAGGTGAGCTGCTAGATGGGAACGACCCACCCACTTGTCACTCTCATCCCAGCGAGTTCTAATTAATCCTGCAAATCTAATCCTTACAGATATCGTGATCCCTGCTCTGCCAGTCTGAACGAAGATGATCAGCATACCACAAAATTGGTTGGCGATAATAAGAAGAAGGTAAGGCTTAACTCTGTTCTTAGATAATTGCTTTGGCCATGATTTGATGATTCTGGGACACGACTCGAGCAGAGATCACTTGGGAACCGAAAGTGGAACTGCCGGAGTGCAGTTTGTAGATCATTTGTTAGATCACTCTCTCGGCGGATCATTAATGGATAGTTGCAGGTTCCGCCACGGCACGACTTCTTGGATTTTAGTCTGGGAAAACGAAACCACAAATATGATTTGATCTCTTTTTAAAATGAATCTTAGGGAGAGATCAATGGCAACATTATTAAATAAGAAGAAGATCCACGAATTTCAATTTCTGTAATTGTAATCAAGTTCAAATAGCGGAAGGGAATTATTTGTTGAGGAAGTAAATGTCAGAGTTGGAGAAAATAGTTGCATTTTTCGGAATAAATAATTAAGGGGGAAAATTTTCTCATAATTTATTTATTAGAAGGATGAAGAAAGAAAAGTAAAGTTGTATTGTGGAAAACTATCTTTAAAAAAAATTATTAAAGGGAATTTATTAGAGATTTTTCTCCTAAAGGTTCCGAGAAAATATCCTTTAAGTACACCTTTAGTACTACATTTTCTGCATTTCTTTTTTAAAGAAACGCAAAAATACTCCCTAAAAATTATATCTCTTAAAGTAAATAAATAAATAATATATTCCTTAAGATCATTTGATTATTTATCTTTCAAAAAGTTTCCTTTTTAAACTTCCTTTAATAATTATTAAACCAACAAACAATTAAAACAGAAAATAACTACATATTAGCCTCTCAATTCAAAACAATCTATATACAAACACGTCCAAAATAAATACCCATTAAATACCCCCCAACAAATGGTCTACAATTCCATTCACTTAGTAAGAAAAATCAGTGGCATTAACAACAAAAAAAGAACAAAAAAAACACAAAACCAGCAGTTACTTGCCGTAACAATTGTGAATTTCCCAAGGCGGTGTGTTCGGTTAATGAAAAACACGATGTCTGGAAGCCAGCAATATATCATTTGATCAGTTAAAGATCAGGCATCGAAATTGAGCCTCATTTTCCGGATGACTGACTTGAGAAATTGATTCCTTCGGTCCAAGCCACAGACTCTCACTTGAGGATTCGATTTTCCCAGCATTGCCGAAGGCACGACCATGAGATGATGGCCAGGTCATTAGGGAGATCACCTTGTGTGTGTGCTGCGGTTTTCCAATATTATTTGCTTTATTGCCCGGCCATGATCTGCTCCTTCGCAACCTGTATATGCGCAGCTCCGTACATTTAATTGAGTTATAAATGCGGACGCGGGGTCTTGAAATAAATTAAATAATAATAAAAATCATTTCTAATGGCTTAATGGTTAAGTCAAGTGCTCTGTGTGGTGTGTGGAGTGTGGGCAGTGTCAGACATTGTCATAATTACACTTCACTTTACCGTTAAATGCAACACTTGCTGTCGCTGCTGCTGTCGTGGCTTCCTTGGCTGTTTTGCTGCTGTGTGCCGGAACTGTACAGCAAATTATGAAAATGCGTTTAGCTGGAAAACAAGAGCGGAGCAGTTGGAAAAACTGGAACAGCCGGGCGGACCGCATTAACCTGAATGCCACAGCCAATGAAGCGAAGGAAAAACACAAAGCCCAAAGAGCAGCAGCTGAGATTTTCTTACCAATCGACTTGACATGCAAACGAGCGCCGCAAGAGTCAATCAAATTACGTTCGGCGAGCTACAACAGTAGCCCAAGCTGTAAATCAGTTAAAAGGACAATCAAGTTGGCCAATTGAAAGCGTAGCAAAAAGCCAGGCTAAGTGCTCGAACTTAGCCCTCGGCCATAAAAGTCTGGCAGATCTCCAAATCTCTACCCTGGGCGGTGACTGCTCCTGTTTCTTTTTTTTAGATTTTTTTTTAGCTCGTGCTAAGTGACAGCTACGTGTCCAGGCTCTGTCCATAGCGTTTAGCATGCCAGCTTTCAATTTAGAGTCATGATCGGAGCCATGAGACGGTGTCGGTGTCGGTGTCGGGTGTCTAGTATCGGGATTTCGGGGTAACTTTCTTTCCTGCCCTGCGGCCCAAAGTGAATGTCTAATCGCTGGCAAGGAGAGAGAGACTAACTATTAAATATTAGACCACGTCTACCACGTCTAGACAGACTCTGCACTACAACAAAAACTATTTACCGGCTTTTTTAGGAACTCATAAATCTGATTTATTTTTTGAGTAATAGAAGAGGTAAATGGTAGCTTCAAAAAGTGGTTAAAAAATTGTTAAATACTTAGTTTTGGTATTAAAAATAAATATATCAGGTTAATGAAAGGGAAGAGAGTGCATTTCCTATATGTTCATAGTTTAAATATTCATAATTAAGATTGAAAAAATAATGATATTTTTTAACAAACTGCCAAAAGTACATGAAAGTACATGACAAATGATTTTTCATCTCTTTTAAAATTGAAGTTTTGAATAATTTCCATTAAAAACTCTTGCAATGTTTCTTTCTTAAAATTAGAATTGTTGTCTAAACGCTGCTTTCTTAATGGAAATTTATTTCTTTTTATAGACTTTTACATTTTTTAATTCTGTTCTCTTTCTCTCTGATCTTTAAATCTTATTTAAAATCTTTTTAAATCTTTTTTTCTATTCTCCGTTTAGGCCATCACGCTGGCCAAGACCTGTGAGGCCACCACGGAGATGCGCGAGTGTCGCTCACCCAAGGATTGGTCTCTGCTGGCGCTCCAGAATACACGAACTGGCAAGTCCCATTATCTGGTTATCTGTCGCTGTCCCGATCACTTCAAAATGGGTGAGTTTAAATATAATAAAAGGGAGAAATGTGGGTTTAAAATCAATTTAAAAGGTGCCATAAAGAAGGCTGCAAAATATTCAAAAGGGTATTAGTGTCCTTTACAATTTTATTGCCTACTTTTAGACACTTTTTCGATTGATATTAAATGCCCCACAATTTCTTTGGTATTCCTAATAAATTATTATAACAAGAATATGAGAAATTACATAAAGAAAACTCCATATTCTTAACCAACTTAAAACCTAAAAAATTTCATGTTTATAACCTCTTTTTCCAGAGGGACCCATGGCCCACGATCAGCCCACATATGCCAGTGTGCCCGGCATCCGAGTCTTTGGCATGATGTGCGTGAAGCCCGGCTACTCTGTGCGCAAGCCCAGCGCCCAGCCACCGAAGCGGTATCAGCTGCAGAAGCCCTTCTATCGTCCCTCCATCGGGGGCGGAGGTGGCATAAGTGGCTCCCTTGGAGGCCAGAAGGATAGCTACGGTCGTCCCATCTACGGCGGAAGTGGCTCGGTGGGCAGTTCCGCCATCAGCGCCAACTATCAGCCGCAGGATCAGAGCTTCCAGAATGGCGGCAGCAGTTCGTATCAATACCTGAACCGACCGGAGAGCAGCGGCAGCAGCCACAGCTCGGCCAACTTCCGGCCGGATCAGTTCTCGATCAACAATTTCCCGGGCAGCAACTATGGACGCAACAACGAAAGACGCGGCGACTTGCCGCCCATTGAGGCGATTTCGAGTGGATCGGGCACGGGCACTGAGGAGCAACCTGGCAGCAGTACACCGGCGGGCGAGGAGGAGGCCAGGACCACACTGCAGGTGGAACAGGTGGAGGCAGAGCCAGCGGCTGCTGCAGCTGCAGCGCTTCCTGTGCCGGCAGCGGAACACACCAATGCAGCGGCGGAGGAGGAGGCACCGGTCGAGAGCCGGGCCAAGCGATCGCTACCCGAAACGGACGACTACGAGCCGGAGTTCCCCTGGGATCGTGTCCTGGAGTTCCAGCAGAGCATCATTTGGGACTAAGAGCGAGTTCCTTGGGAGCGAACCAACCAACCAACCAATCCTAGTAGATACAATTTCAATAGCACAAGGCGATTTCCGGCGACCAACTAGAAACTGTGCAAGCAAATGAAAATTATATTAAAACAACTGTGACTGAAGTGAAAAGGAGAAAAAGATAAAGAAACGGATGAAAATTGCTTCGAAAAAGCATCAAGTTCACGTCACGTAACGTCTAGCGTAGCGTAACGTAATTAGCGACTAAGCTTTTCTTAATTTAAAAACAATTTTTAGGCATTTCCCTTGGACCCGACGCCCCCCATCTCTCTCTTAATTTATATATTTATACATACATGTATTTATTTACAAAACAATTTACGAATTAATTAAACAATTACACGTGCCCGGGCACAGTCGCACTAATTGTTTAATTAATTTGTTTTGCATTTAAGCGTAAACAAGGCCTCAACTTTTCTTTAAATAATTTTTAACGAATTAAACGAAATAGTTTAGGTGCAAAACTGGAAACTATTTTAAAAAACAAAGGAAACGAGTAAACGAACAAAGAGAAAATTAATTTAACAAACAACAAAAACCAACACCGAAATTATTTAACCTAAATTTAGTTGCTTATTTATGTTTAGACCTAAGCTGCATTTACTAGTAGTTAAATAAAAAATACTATTTACAAAATATGTCTTGATTATAAACTTTTCATTTTGTGGATTTAAAAAAGGGAATTATAGGAAAAAGAATCCACACTTTTATAAAACATTTCTAAACTAAATTTACAACAGAATTAGCTTAGGATCGAAACAAAATATCGATACTGTATTGATATTTTATCGATATATTAGCGTTGAGATATACAAATGCTTTAAACCGATATTCTGCCTAATATATCGGACTTTTTTCCGTTCCCTAAACTGCCAGGGTTTTCTTGATTACCGATAATATTTATATTTCACCACTAAAATCGATATTTTTCAATATATCGAACATTAAAATACTTTATGTAATACATTAGGCGTGATTTTATGTTCCATTTCGAACTTTTTCTGCTCGTTAAACATTCCTAAAACTAACTTCATTTTTTAGAAAAGATTTAACAGAAAATTATATCAACTTTAAATCGAACTCATTCCTAAAAAGTTTTCTTACATATTTTATATAATATCTCTTTAAACTCACCCAACATTTCCGCATTAACCACAATATTACAGCTGTACATGGGGGTGACCAATCGTTGCGGTTGATTCTGGAAAGCCTGGCGACACACCTCCTTGGCAGCAGTCAAAACTTGGCCTAAAATCAATTTAAAATTACATTAAAATATTATTTAAGACTCTCATAAATCAATACTTACCCGAGAAGGGACCCCTTGCATTTAAATCCTCTCCCTCCGACTGAATGGACCATTCGAGAACGGCAAAGCACACGCCCTGCATGGGCTCCTCGCACAATGGACCCGCTCCCGAGGTCAGTTGGAAGCCATTCACCAGGGAACTATTGAAATCCTTGCGCGGATCGTTCGTAGAGCGAACATCTGTATCCGAAGACTTGGCATGACTTGACCAAAAGTCCGGCTGCTCATAGTCGCTGAGATTAAGCAGAATATTGGTGCCACAATTGCGAGGACCCAGAGCCCAGACTCGATTCACCAGCTCGGCGGGAGTTAAAGAACTCAAGCCGAACAACTGAAGATCCTGGAGAGCTTCTATGAGTTTCAGCTTGATGGATGCCAGCAGCGTTGTCCACTTCTCCGAGAGCAGTTGGTTCCGGGGAATGGCAGATAGTTCCTATCGTAAAATACTTCTTATTAAAAGAACTACAAACATATCTCAATATGAACCTTGAAGAAATCGGCATGCTTTTCCAAGAGCTCCACTGCCTCAACTGGCAGAGGCACCGCTATCACCTTGAGGGTGCCCAGCTTGTTGAGTGTCTGCTGGACAGCGATCTTCTTGCTCACATCCTTGTCCTCGGCCGTCTTAACAATGGCCTCGTTCACCATATCCACAGTGGCGGCTGGGACAATGGTTTCCCTGAACGACACAATCGGCTTGGACACGTTCACCTTGATCTTGGCGTAGCTCTGTTCCAGATCGTGGACACACTTCTCCACATGCACCTCACCGAGAGTGGTGATCACGTGCTCGCCGGTCGTGGCCACAGACACCTGGACGCAGGCATCGGCTTGGTTGAGGAGCTTCAAGCCTTTGACCAGCTTTGGCATATCCTGCGGCTGAACGGGCTCGATGGCCACTCGAAGGATGGGCGTGGCCATGATGCTGAGTTCGCTAAACGAGGTGCAATCCAAGCTGCTGCTCAAGGTGGCCGTCTTAACAATGTGCGATTCGAGGCCACCGATTCCGACGATATTTCCCGCGGGCACTTCATCCAGAAGCTGCAGCTCACCGCCCATGAACATGTAGAGATCGCCGATGGTTACACGGCTGGCGTAGGGAGCCTCATCCTCCCTGCGATGCGTCGGCTGGCGAGGATCGTGCTTGGGCGAGAGGTTGAACAGTTGCATGCCGCGCTTCAAGGTGCCACTGAAAACTCTGGCAAAGGCTATGAAAACGTACTCGTTGGGTTCGGCCTCCGGCTCAGATTCGTCCTTCTTGACGACATCCGTCTGTGAGCTAAGCTGCTCCACACCCTGGGTAATCTTCTCCAGCTCCGTTTGATCAGTTTGTTGCTTTCGCTCCTCAATCCGGCGACGTACTTCGTCCCTGCGCTGCTGCAGCTCCTGATCAGTCAGTCTCTTGGGTCTATTTTGGGGCAGTTGTGTTACATGCACAGGTGACATCTTGGACACGAAGGCTATGACAATGGAGCTACCCGCATCGCAGCTGGTGAAGCTCTCTTTAAGCTTTAGGGTTTCCAGAGGCAGCGAATTTAGTTCCACATTTGCAGGATAAAGCAATCTCTGGGCCCTCTCCTCGCTGATTTTGTGCGGCGGCGGAACATGGGCCACAACCATGTGCAGGACACTTCTATCGATGGGTAGCCACTGTCCAAGCACTGCCTTGATCTGCAGCTTGGGATCGTTCAAGCGCAAATCTCTAACGGCGAGCTTGAGTCCCAGTTTCTCGGCTATTCCCGGCAGCTTGTCCTTGTCCTTCCTAACAGCTATGATGTCGTACAGACTCCAGATGTTCTCCAGCACGAACTGCACAAACATGGGCTTCTTGGCCTTCTCCTGGGCACCCGGCATAGCTTCCTTCTTCTTCGAGTTGTAGTAAAAGTCACCCCACAGAACCTGCTCCAGGTCTTCTCTCTTCATCTCCAAACGCTTGGCGTACATGGCGGCAAAGTCGCGGACGGAGAAGGCCCAGCCGTCGTAGGCGGAGCAGAAGATGACATTGCCAGAGCTGGGCGAAAAATACAGCTCCGAGTCGTCCACCTCCTCCAAAGCAGACTCGTAGTTGTCCTTCTTGGTGATATCTTCCCTGGCCAGGACATCCGATGCGAAAATGCTGCCCAAAACAGCGTTGACTTGCTCCAAAACTTGAGTTAAATGGAAGTAAGCATCTAAAGGATCTAGCTGCTTCTCCAGGATCAAACGATCGAGCTTGTTTAGGACCAGGACCGGCTTCAATTGCTCCTCGTAGATTTGCTTCAAGCAGGCGCGAGTTTGTGGCCCCACACCTTCCACCACATCCACCACGACAATGGCGCCATCACATAGCCTCACGGCGGTGGACACCTCGCTGGAGAAGTCCACATGTCCCGGGGAATCAATGAGATTGATGAGGAAATCCTGATTTCCATCCGTATTCTCCGCTTCCTGGTAATACAGAGAGATGCTGCTGCTCTTCATGGTGATGCCACGCTCCTGTTCATCCGCCCGATTGTCCAGGTAGCGCAGCTTCCCGGCCATCCGCTGCGAAATGATGCCATTGCTGGCCACCAAGGAGTCCGCCAGCGTTGTCTTGCCATGATCCACATGCGCCAAGATACAGATGTTGCGCACCTGTTGCTGGCGCCGCTGCAGCTGCACCAGATCCTTGCCCTCGATCACGGGCATCCTTGTTGGGTTAAATGCTTTATTTCTTTCCAATTGTCAGTTTGGTTTAAACTGGGAATTTCGCCAGTTGGTCCAATTGTATTTATAAACAAAAACCGCACGCGGCAATTTCGCAATGTGTGTGACCAGCTGCGGGAACTTTTAAAATAACTGAGCACTTGTTTAGGCAGCTATGAAGTTACAGTTGCAAAGTTTATGAAATTAAGTTCATGAATTCTTAAATTTATGAAATTAAATTTGCTTCAAGAGTCTAGACTAGGTTTAGACAATCAAAGTCTACAAAAATATACACTGCCTAAACAAAAACATAATTTCATGAAATAAAGTTCGTAAATTTATAAATTTATAAAATTTAAATCAAATTTGCTTCAAGGGTCTAGAATAGGTTTAAGCAATTAAGTTCTTAACATTTTAAACAAAAAAACACCTGTGTCTACAAAAATACTCTGCCTAACTTCAAAAACGTAATTTCATGGAAATAAAAACAAATTTTTTGCGTTCACGAAGTCTCTAGCTTCACCGCATAAACGTAGTACATGTGTTCTCAACAGCAAGTTGGCAGCTCCCATCACCAAAACAGCTGTTCACCACGCATGCAGTTGGGCTCTTCCTCTTTCCAGCAACAATTTCGTGATTTCGCACGAAACTTGAATTAAAAGTGAGGAAAAATGGTGGAACTAACGCCCGCGGAGAAGAAAGCGCTGATCACGCGCAACCTGCAGGAGACGCTGGGCGATGATAAGCTCACAAGGATCCTGGGCGAGCGCGATCTGAAGATCTACTGGGGAACGGCGACGACGGGCAAGCCACATGTTGCCTACTTTGTGCCGATGTCCAAGATTGCGGACTTCCTGAAGGCCGGCTGCGAGGTGACCATCCTCTTTGCCGATCTCCATGCCTATCTGGACAACATGAAGGCTCCGTGGTCACTCCTGGAGCTGCGCACGCAGTACTACGAGCAGGTAATCAAGGCCATGCTCAGCTCCATTGGCGTTCCTCTGGAGAAGCTGAAGTTCGTTAAGGGCAGCGACTATCAGCTGTCCAAGGAGTACACTCTGGACGTGTACAAGCTTAGCTCGGTGGTCACGCAGCACGACGCGAAGAAGGCCGGCGCCGAGGTGGTCAAGCAGGTGGAGTACCCGCTGCTCTCCGGATTGCTTTACCCCGGCCTGCAGGCGTTGGACGAGGAGTACCTCAAGGTGGACGCTCAGTTCGGTGGCGTGGATCAGCGCAAGATCTTCACCTTCTCGGAGAAGTACCTGCCGCAGTTGGGCTACGAGAAGCGCATCCATTTCATGAATCCCATGGGTGAGTCATCGCAATAAAGCCTTTTAGCAACTTGTTTGTAATTCCTGCCCCCTTTTTTTTAGTTCCCGGTCTGGCTGGTGGCAAGATGTCCTCTTCCGAGGAAGACTCCAAGATCGATCTGCTCGATTCGCCAGCAAATGTGAAGAAGAAGCTGAAGAAGGCCTTCTGCGAGCCGGGAAACATTGCCGACAACGGTCTGCTGTCCTTTGTCAAGCATGTTCTCTTCTCGCTCTTCAAGGAGGGAGAAGGATTCGAGGTCACAAGGGAAGAGGAGCACGGCGGCAATATTACTTTCCTGAAGTACGACGAGCTGGAGAAGTACTATGCGGAGGATAAGCTGCATCCCGGTGACCTCAAGGCCACCGTGGAGAAGTACATCAATCGACTGCTGGATCCCATACGCAAGGCCTTCGAGAAGCCGGAATTGCAGTGAGTTATCATTGGATTATTGGATTAAGTAGATAGTTAAGGATTCCTTTTACTCCTTTAGAAAACTCAGTGCCGCTGCTTATCCGCCACCCGCAAAGGTCAAGGCTGGAGCACCTGCCCCAGCTGCTGGCGGCGATGAAGATGCGCCCCATCGCCTGGATATACGCGTGGGCAAGGTCGTAGAGGTGGCTCGTCATCCCGACGCTGACACCTTGTATGTGCTGAAGATTGACTTGGCCGAGGAGCAGCCCCGCACAATCATCAGTGGTTTGGTGAAGTTTGTCACTCAAGAGGAGCTGGAGCAGCGACTGGTGGCGGTTCTGTGCAACCTGAAGCCCTCCAAAATGCGTGGCATTCTGTCCGAGGGCATGGTCCTGTGCACCTCCAAGTGAGTGCCATCTAAAAGCTTTTCTTAAGTGTTTTTATTAATTTTTCTTAACAATCTCCTTCAGCGCTGATCACACGGTTGTGGAGCCCATTATTGTGCCGGCGAATGCTGCTCCTGGCAGTCGCCTGGCCTTCGAGGGATACAGCGGCACGCCCGACGAGCAGCTCAATCCCAAGAAGAAGGTGTGGGAGAAGCTGTCCGTGGACTTTAAGACCAACAACGACGGCCTGGCCGTATGGAAGGACAACTTCCTGCTGACCCCCGAGGGCGAGAAGCTGTCCAGCAAGCTGGCCAACTGCTCGATCAAGTAGGCTTTCGAATGCGCCAGTCAACCTGAGCCCGTGTAATACTTACTTAAGCCGAATGTTCACAAACGAAAAAAAAAACTGATGCTAATTTATTGATTCCTTGTAAAGAAATAAAGAAAATGTATGCATTTTTTATAAATAAAGCGCTCAAAAATATAAGCTTTACTTAATTGAAATTATTTGTGTTTATAATTTAATATAAAAAGAAGTTCACAAAAGTAAATAACTTTTAAAAATCATTTATATTAAATTCTATGAAAAATAAATTCAATTCAAATTTCCCGCCTTAATTTAATCAAGTTGGCAGCACTACATGGCAACAGCTGTTTTCAGTAAACAAAACCCGGCAAAGGAAACTCAATTATTTCTTTAAAGAAATGTTAAAGGTTAACCAGCGTTTCCTGCTGCGGCACTTCCTGCGACATGCACATAACCAAGTGCGCGTCCGGTTTGCCCCCAGTCCCACAGGCTACCTGCATTTGGGAGGCTTACGCACAGCTCTTTATAACTTTTTGTACGCCCGCCATTTGGGTGGAAAATTCCTGCTCCGGATCGAGGACACGGACCAAACGCGACTTGTGCCGGGGGCCAGTGAACGCCTGGTGGAGGATCTGCTTTGGGCGGGCATCGAAATCGACGAGGGACCAGGTTTTGGCGGGGAAGTCGGGCCCTATGTTCAAAGCCACAGGAAAGAGATTTACAGGTGAGCTTTCGAAATGAAATTCAACAATTCATCTTAAAGAATCTAACCCCTTTTCCAACCAGTAAAGCCATTGAGGAGCTGCTGCAGAATGGCAGCGCCTATCGATGTTTCTGCACGGAGCGCCGCCTGGATTTGTTGCGTAAGGAGGCGCTGAGAACGCGGCAAGTTCCACGCTACGACAACAAGTGTCGTCATCTCACGGCAACGGAAATTGAAGCTCTGCTGGCCAAGGGAACACCCCACTGCATTCGGTTCAAGCTGACGGATCATGAGGAGCCACTGGAGGATCTTATTTATGGGAATGTGCATCACAATGTCAGCGACACCGAAGGCGATCCGGTGGTCATGAAGAGCGATCAGTTTCCCACTTATCACTTTGCGAATGTAGTTGACGATCACCTGATGGGCATCACGCATGTCCTGCGCGGAGTCGAGTGGCAGATATCCACCACAAAGCATTTGCTGCTCTACAAGTTTGTTTTATTTTAGGAATTAATCTTCTTTAATTAAAAGGGATTTATTTTTTTAGGGCCTTTGGCTGGCAGCCACCTAAATTTGGTCACCTGCCGCTCCTGGTCAATGCCGATGGCACCAAGCTGAGCAAGAGACAGGGCGACATTGGCATTGAGCATTTCCGGCAACGAGGCTACTTTCCCTTGGCTCTTGTGAACTATGTGGTGTCTGCGGGCGGCGGTTTCGAGCACAAAGTTAATGCCAAGCAGCAGTTGCTTAGTATAAAGGAACTCTGTGATCAGTTCCACATAGAAAGGGTTAACTCCCATCCAAGTCGCTTGAATCCCGAACATTTGGATGATCTCAATCGCCTGGAAATAGGACAGAGATTGAAGGGAAAGGAAAGTCGTAAAGAGTTGGTCAAGCAAGTTCAGGTTTTGGTAAAGGAAGCCTATCCCACACAGTGAGCTATGAATGTATATAAAATCGAAATAATAATAGAGAAATATATATTTTATGACAGCTCAAATTTGGATCTTGCTGAGGATCACATACTCGAAGTTCTGAATTGGTCTTCGCAACGCCTGACACTTCTCCAGGATCTCACCAGCAGCAAGTTGAGTTTCCTTTGGGTGAAACCCTCGAATTTTCAACTAAAGGAACTCACATCACAGCAATTAATTAATCTTCTAAGAGAACTGGACTCTCATCAGGACTTTACCAAGGATGAACTCAATGTTGGGCTTAAAAACTTTGCCCAATCGGAGCACCTAAAGTTTCCACTGATGATGAAGGCCCTGAGAGCGGCCTTGAGTGGCCTAAAAGAAGGTCCCGGCGTGGCAGAAATGATGGAAATCCTGGGAAAACCTGTAACTTTAGAGAGACTCAGGGAAGCCATGCCCAAGGAGAGTATAAACATGGAACAAAAAGCATAATTTTCGGTTAAGTTATATAGTTTTGTAAATCGATTACATATATATATATTTAATATTGATAACTGTGTTGCAAATTTGAGAATAAGATCAATGAATAGACACACAAAATTATGTTTGATTAATTCTCCGTCAGTTTCAGAAACGAATTTCTTGTCGCTCCATTTGTTTGGCATTCTTCTCGCTTAAGCACCACTCCTAGATTAGATTAATTAATTATTAATACGCTTAACTAAAGTCGCGATTGGTAAGTATTATCGGAGCGGCCAGACTCCAGCCGTAGATGAAGACGCCCAGCCAGCTGGAGATGATCTTGACCCACATGGAAGCCTCGTTGCCGTTGAATAGCTCAATGTCCGAGTTGGGTCTGCGTAAAAAGGAAGTTTTTCCTTTGAAAAACTGTGGTTTAGGTTACGCTTTAATACTCACTTGTACCAATTGGTCAGAGTCATCATCACGTAGAGCGAGGCACAGACAAAGACCACATGGAAGAGGGACCAGGAGTAGGTAACGCCTTCGGTTTCGGTGTCGGTGCTAGGCTTAGCGCTGCCCTCCTTGCCACCCGCCTCTGTGTCTGATAGAGCTTCTGTTAAAACTATATTAATCGGAGTGCAAAAGAGCCGCCACATGTTGTGTTTCACACAGTTTAAAGTTTTTCAAATTACCAAAGGGTTAGTCGGGTTAATCGAAAAATAAAATCAAGAGAGAGAAAAAAACAAAGCGGCAAAGGCAAAACGAGTGTTAATAATTAGTATTAGCTTGGAGCGAGCGAAAAATGAAAAGTGAGAGGCGGTTGAGCGAAAAATGAAAAGTGAGAGGCTGAGACTGTGGAAATGTGGATGTGGAAATGCGGACGGGAAATGGGGAAAGCAACTAACCACGCTTCTCGCT
>VNJS01013142.1:0-21547 GCA_008042575.1 Drosophila watanabei | reverse complement strand
TAACGGATTAAAAGTATTTTAATTTTATATATTTTATGGATCCAAATTTTATAGAAAAATCGAACAAGAAAGGTAATATCATCTTTCTGATATTTTGATATTATTTTACTAGTATTCTTATAGTATTTTATTTCTCTGTTTAGGGTTATATCCATGGCAGGGCAAGTGTTTATCCAAGTGGCCAAAAGGATTTCTGTTTTTGTTGTTGTTGTTGCTTTACTTGCCAACTCCTTACTATTGTTGTTGTTGGTCTTAAGTGGAACGTGGTTTGCATTGTCCGCTCGCTGGCTGTCAAAATGACGCTCATCGCTGGCCCCTGTCCGTTCGCTGGAGAACGCTCTCAAAATGGCCCGGGAGGCCCCCAAAGTCTACTCTCGTATAAAAGTCGACTCGACTCGACTCGAAATCGAGTTATTCTCTGGGCCCGGTCTCTTTCACAGCAGTCTTTCAGCCAGTTTCTGGCGCGCGATAATAATCTCAACTTGGTCTTTCGGTCGCGGACGGACACGGGGACCGACGGACAGACGGACGGACAGGCAGCGTATTTCGGTAGCTGCCGCGTAAATTACCTGCATACAAACCGCGCGCGGTCGGGACAGGTAAACACACATATACAGGTACCCCAGTCATAAGCACACACAGATACGAAACACGTGTGTGCCCAGAGAGATGGAGATACTGAGAGATATACCTTATGCCATGCCACACTATATATTCGAAACCAAACCATGTGTGTGTGTGTTGATGTCACGTCGTTTGCTTTTGGATTTTTTTTGTTTTGGTTTTCGCGGCTGCTTCAATATTTTTCTTAATATTTTTTTACCTTTCGAGATGGAAGAATTTCAGGGGGTGAAGGTGGTAATGATGCAGTGGGGGCGGAGAGGTGGAGAAGCCTTTGACTTGGCTGTAATCTGGAGCGTGGTGCTGCATTAGTGTGGATAACCACCTTCCTAGAGAGGTTTATACATATAATGAGACTGGGAAAAAGGTTAAAAAGTAATGATTTAAGTTCTTAAATGGTGTTTTTCAATTAAGAGATTTTTTAGACTTGATTTTTTCTAATATTTTATATTTTTCGTTAACAGTTTGTTTTACAGAAAATTCTTTAGTTTTTTATAAAGAAAATAACCACATGTTTGTTTAATTTTTTAAGTAAATATTTTTCTATAATATCTTCTAAGATTTCCCTCAAAAATTTCTCCATTATTAATCACATTTGCTATATTTTTTTGTGGCAGTGCACTCATCTGCCTGCTGCTGGCTGGCTGCTCATTTGTCTGGCCCGGCTCAGACGCAAGTTCTGCGCACTTCTGGAGCACTTCAGCTGCCGCAGGGTCTCCTCCGATTTTCTGTCCGAGATTGGAGTGGGGAATACGAGTATAAGATGGGATGCTGCTGCGCATGCGCAGAACCATTTGCAAAAAGGATGGCAAGAGCCTCGAGAGAGATAGAGAAAGATCGTGTGTTCTGTGTTGTGACAGGGATTGTGAACTGCGAAACTGGGATTGCCTGGCCTTACCTTGTCGAGGACTACTGCTTGGTGGCTCCCTATAGTTCTTCCATACCCTTCGATCCCATCCCCCACTTGGCGTTGTTTGGTTGTTGTTAAACAAGCGAAACTTTGTGCCCGATAATGATCTACATGGGATTGCGAAGAGATGTTCGAGGGCCCGCAGTTTAGCGTAGTGCGAACAGATGGCCCAGAACATACACTGATCAGAATTTGAAGCTTACTAAGGTGATTTTATTAAGTGAAAATAATAAACATTTCTATCATTATTTTATTAAAAGAATTTTACAAGTTAAAATCGTAGAAAATTTATATTGAATAGGTTTTTGATTTTTTTACTAGAGCAAAGCGTGGAATGTTATTTATTTACTTAAGCAAAGCGTGGAATGTTATTAGATCTGTTTTTTCATCACTTTTAGGACTTTCTTAATCCCCCAAATATAAAAATATACATTTTAAGGTTTCTCTTTTAATTTTAAGGTATTTCCAATAACATTTATTTACTGTGCAGTATAAAGTTTCCTTGGCTGACAAAAGGCCAATGCCTCAGCGTCTCAATCAGTTTTCGAGCAAGCTCTCGTCCCTCAGTCATTGATGAGGGAAGCCAGGAGGTACACAAAACCGAGTCCTGGTAGAGTGGGACTTGGGTTTTCCACTGAATTGCTCGACACCCGCCCGCTGAGACAAGCGAGTCCTTGCTAGAGACAAAAAAAAAAAAAGGAAGAGAAAACAATGCAGATCTCACACCAGTGATTCTCAAGTGGTTCGCCTCGCAGGAGGCAATCATCAATCAAGCGGAGGGAATGGTACGCTCTTCACGCCATTGAGGATTCTGCGTATCCTGGCGCGCCTGCCTTATCACGTAACGCGCAATGTGCGTGTCCCTGCGTCCTTTGAAAGTCATTAAGCGACGAGTCCTTTGTCGCAGCAGCAGCCTCTCGAGCCCAAACAATGGAGATGTGAAAATGCACGCTTTCCCTGGCAAAGGAACAAAGGGCTGCGCCGTAAAATCCAGCCCAACCCAAATCCCAATCCAAATCCAATCCAGTGCGAGGCGCAGGCGCATAGACGCAGCGACGCCTCGTCCTTTTGTCTTGTCTCAAGTGCTTAAATTATTTCCCGGAAGGCCATTCACCATTTGCCTATGCTTACTTTTTGTTTTTTTTTTTTTTTACAGGTGATCGACATTGATCCTTTTTGGCTGCCCACCACCGAGGAGGAGCTGATGCACTTCGGCGAGAAGGCGGACTCGGCCAACAGGGCCAAGCTGTACATGGACAGTGTCCGGCGGAGGAAGGGCCTCTTTGTGGACGAGCAGGTGGTGGAGCATGCGGAGAAGCAGCGCACTCTCTCCAAGAACAAGTGATTTGTGAGTTTAATTGGATTTGTTATATATCCTTCTGGAAATATGTTTAATTAAATTTTGAAGGGTTCCATCAAATCAATTATTTTTGTACAATAAATATAGAAAAATTGTAATAAATTTGTATAAACTGTTTTATTATCTATTAAAATATATTTTTTAAAGTACTGAAGAAATAAAAATCATGACAATGAAATTAATAATATTGATAATATATTGTGACGCACTTTTTGTTTACAAATAGTTGCCAAGTCAGGCTTTATGTCTTTTATAGGAACATTTTAAAGCTAAATGCGAGGACTAATTAATATCTCTCCGTTTCTTCTGCATTGGCCGGCACTTCCTCCTTTTTGGCAATGAGGCCGCTCTCCTTTTCCGGAACTTCCGGTACGGCCAGTGAGTTCTTGCCCAGCACAATATGAATACAGCTAATTTGGGGGAAATTATATCAAATCCAAATAAAATTAAAGTAAAATATGACTTACAGTATCAGCAGAAAGACAGCCATCTGGGTGGCAATGGTCAGCAGGAAGACACTTCCTCCGTAGTTTGATTCCTTGGTGGCCCGATACAGTTGCGAGTAGCAGACGCCGCTGATGAAGGGCACCGCATTATCGCAAACGGAGAGCAAGGCAAATACCTTGCCACGCTCCGATGTGGGCACTATCTTGGAGGTCATGGCCCGGATAATGGGACCCACTATAGGACCAAGACTGCAGACCACGGCTCCGGCATACAGGAGATCCGTGTTGCTGGCAAAGTAAAAGAACAGTCGGGCTATCGAGTGAGCCCAGGCTCCAATGAAGATGATGATCTGGAAGTTTGAATTTAAATATTTTAAAAATTAAAAATTATAATACAAGGACTCACCGTATCCCGCCAGTTCAAAAACTTATTCATCAGCGGCACACCCAGCAGCATGGCAATAACATAGGCCGTCGACTTGAAGGTCTTGAAGTGGCTGAATAAGCTAACATCCCAGTCGAACTTGTCCACGGTATACATGAACAGATAGTTGCCTTCGTCCCGCTGGAATGTGTACAGGGTCATGCTGATTAGCAGGATAATGAGGAAGCTTCTCCTATGGGCCCTGCGTGGTTTCACCAAAACAGCAAAGGAGTCCTTGACATGCTGCTTGTCAAAGAAGTCGCCCCAAAAGCCACACCAGCCGAGCTCCCGCAGCGAACGCTGTCTCGGTGTGGTTTGCCACTGAAAAGAGGAGAGAGGATTTAAAGGAATATATAAAAATATAGATATAGAATTTAGTTATACAAAATATATTATAAAGAATTGATAGATATCAAACTCACCTTCAGGGCAAACAGTGTATAAACTATAGCCATTGCGAGCAGGGAAGCATTCACCGTGAACATATCCGCATACGACTGATTAAAAACATTGTAGAATAGATGCGAACCCAAAGCCACACCTGTCGGCATGGCTGTGAGATAGACAACATCCAGGATCGTCACTCGGATGGTGCGCTGTTGCACCGTCGTTATATCCGAGATGTAGGCAAAGCAGGAGGCAAAAATGGCCACATCGGCGCCCGTTAACGCCGATGGCAGAGTTGCCGAAAAAATAATGTTCTCCACGGGCCATGTGGGCATCCTGGCATTGACCACAATCATTGAGGAGTAGATGAACTTTCCCACCAAACCCATTAGCAGGGGAAACTTCCTGCCACGACGATCCGAAAAGGAGCCCAGAAACAGGGCCAAAAGGATGGGAAAGATGTGAGCGGAGATGTCGTTCCACTGCAGGAACCAGGCATTCGTCTTCATCGACGGATCCTTATATTGCTCGTTCTCCGGCTTGTTGAGATTGCGGCAGACCTCCTCCGTGAAATTGTTGTTCACGCGGCACGACTTGTACAAATAAAAGTTCTGCTCCACCACCGAGGTGATCATGAACGCGAACATGTACAGGAACATTGTGGGCTCCACGGAGACCGAGGTCACCACATGCCACACCCACTGGCAGGCGGAGCGTGGCACAGAGCTTTCTCGCTGCACCTGGACATCGCCGCCGGCGCTGTTCTCGCTATTTTCGCTATTCTGGCTGATCTGACTGTGGCGTCGCGGGGCCGCATTACCGGCCGATGCCTGAAAGTATGTAAGCTTTTTTGACACATCTTCCATTTACGTTTAATTTTGATGTCGGCGATGACAACGTTTCCAAAGGGAGAGAGCGAGAGAGAGAGCGAAAGAATAAACAAAGCATTCGAAACTAGTTTTTGGTGAAGCCGAACTTGTGCTCTTACAAGGGTTGCTTCAGTGCTTTTAGAAGGGTTAAAGAATCCTTTTGAATATATTAAAATATGAATGAAAATATTTTATGGCACGACAATTTTTTTATAAGATAAAGTTGTTCAACCACTAAAGAAAAAAGGAAAAAAAATGTCTAACCGTACATATTATTCGTTAAATATTTTTGTGAACGGTTTTACGTAATGTAAACTTATTAAAAGATTATACAAATTTTTTAAAGTTAAAAGTTTATTATAAAGATATTATAAAGTTAAAAGAAGTTTCATAAGAAAATAAATATATCTTAAATAATATTAAATTATCAATAAATATTTGGAAAACGTTCCTATATAACGTCAAATATTTAAATGTTTTCTAAATTTAAGATATTAATATTACAAACGTTACCAACGAACAAAGAGACCTTTTCAAAAATAAGTATCACAAAAACAGGTATAAAATAAACTAACAATTAACTAACAACTAATTAACTCATTTCCTTAAAGACTCATCTTTGACTCACAACTATAACTTTTACTTCATCATAATCAGAAATTGCTTTCATGAGTAGAATTCATATTAAAAATGTTAAAGTTTGTTGACATTCTACAATTTCAAAGTAATTTTCTTTAGAAAATTCAAATAGTAAAAATTTGCATAATCAGCTGTAGATATCGATTTCTACAGCTATTTTCCAAAGAAAGTGTAACGTGAGAGCATACAGCAGTTGCCTTCACTGGCAAACGCTCTTGGCGGCACATGTTGACACGCTTTTAATGTGAATTGTAAACAATACGTTAGATTGGACAGTTACTTGAGTTACACTTTGGTTTGGAATTTGTTGAACAAATCTGCTATGCATTTCAGGAGAATTTATTAAATAAAAAACAGCAACTATCAGTAAGGTAAAAAAACATATAGCCGCATGCCGAAGCCATCACAACTGCTGATTTCAAGGTCACTCAGAGCATGTTTCCTCAATTTCTTATTCTTTTCCGTTTGCTCTCCGCGTTATAGAAGTATACGTAATCAAGTACCGCCTCGCGTCTGTTTAATTTATGTGAAATCGTTTGGATGGAATTAGAACTAATTATATTAGAGAAATTAGCTTTTTTTGCGTTATTTTGTCACTCTCAGCCGGCATTCTGCACTTTGTGTTTTGGTATAAATTTAGCCGCGTATCAAAACAAAAACAAACCGTTTTGGGAGCCACGAAAAAAATAAACTCAATAAACGCCACTCACCTCAGCGCCGCTCATTTTCGGTCTGCGCACACGCGTTCTCTCCGACGCTGTTAAATAACGTTTTTCTAAGGGTTGTCAAAGCTTTTATGCTGCTCAGCTTTCAGAATTTGAATTTCAACCGCCAATGGGCAGCGCTATTATCAATAGATTTGCTTTTTACTGAATATTAGCATGACAATTCAATTAATCTATCTGTGTTTTGCGTTCATTTTCCACTTGAATGTGTTTGGAATGCGAATTAAAACTAGCAAATTCATATACTATACTATTTGCAATACAATTCAATTAACCTTTGACGAGTTGTGTTGCAAATTTGTCATTAGATTAGGTTTTTCAGTATATGTTTACCCTAGCAACTGGCTGTATGGAAAACTGAATTATCTCTGAATGTTTGTTTTGGTTTTCAGGTCTATCTGTAGCATCTGTAGAGCAGCAGCTCTTATCAAGAGATTCCTATTTAAATGTTTGCATCAGATGTCAAGTGAATTTAACAACAGACTAGTTTACTAACTATATATTTTTTCATTTACATTTCGAATTTTAATGGAGTTTCTATTAAAGAATTTAAGTGCTTAGGTAATTATTACTTTATATTTCCTTGGCAAGATAGTTAATCTTTGTCAGTCTGTTTAACCAATTACTCACTAGATTAGGTCCTTCAATTTATTACTTCATTTGGAATTCCAATTTTTCTGTTGAAGTGCAACCCCTTATCTAAAGCTACCTATTTTTATAATATTTGCATTACAATTCAACTAACCTGCAAAGGTGTGAGTTGCAAGAAAAGATTCGCTTTCCCGAGGTATATCTTTACTGCAGAGTGCCATTAATCTCAGACTGTTTGCTTTGCAAATTGCTTCCAAGATTAGCTTTATCTACGTATAGACATATACCTTAGATAACGTCTTGGTTTATAAACCGAAACCTATTAAATAATTGCCTTAATTAAGCCCACATACTAAGGTGTTTCACTTAATTTTACCTACAGTCTGGAATGTATTTTACGGGTTTTCCTAACTTTCTTATCAAATCTAACTTTTTTTCGAGATGGCCAAGCCATTAAGTTAAATTATAGACTAATTAACTTGAGATTTACACCACTGCCTACCATTTGACGCGATAACTGTTTCAGGGGGCTAGTTAAATGGCGATATGGGCTTTTAATAAATGCTTTGATTTATTATTGCTTCCCAATCGAATCGAATGTTTTATTTTGGCTGCCTCGTTGCGCTTTGTTTGTTTATTGAATTTTAATTCATTACACTGCACTCATTTTGAACTGATAAAAATAAAAAACAAAAATATATTTTTCAACTGCGGTGCTGCGACTTAGTCGCAGTATTGTTAGCCGGCAACTGAGACCTGAAGGGGCAGCCTCAGTCCATTCAAAATCGGCTTATCAGTCATTAACGCTGATACCGTGCCTCTCGATTGCTTTCAATTGCTGCGACTATAATCGTTATCGTTTTTTATTTGTTTAACTGAGCACCTGGATTTTCCTATGAGCTGTTTGGTATTTATTTAAAACTGCGATTTCGATGACTTTGGTTTATTTAAGTGAGAGGGTGGATTAGCTGGAAAATATTTTGGTAATATTTTTATTTATTTATTTTAAGGTTTAGTTTTATGTGTGAATGTAACATAGGATATAGCCAAGACTTGGCTTATATTTATTTTTAGTTAACGAAAAAAGGAATGTAATTGTGCAATTTTTACAAAAATAACGTTATTAATTTTAAATGCAAAATATCGTTATCGTGAATATTTCCGAAACTCAAGCAGCCCAAAGGTATGCTATATTTATGGTTTACTCCGAAAAATATCCGATAAGGCATAATTATGGGATAATGCTTGAACTTAGCTTGAAATAAATACAAAACACAAATGGGTTAAATTTGTAAGTAGCTTAAAAGATTGTTTTGAATATTAAATTGTAAATTAGGCCCTATTCATATGCAAAAATCTCTTAGATACTCGGAAAAAATCTACTTAATACAAGAAATAGAAATTATACCATAGATCCTAAATGCCTTCATATAATTTTCTGCCCCTACAAAATTTATTCTACACTATGCAGACTAGACTAGACTTCATTTTTAAACTAAAGCCTTGTCATATTTCTTAAAGAATTTTATATATTTTTTATATCTGTCAAAATTACTTAAATTAAATAAGTAATCTTTTACAAATGTCTCCTTGTGTCACACATTGCCACTCTCGAATTTATTGCGCATTCCCAGGTGTGAGAATTACTCTTGCTTAGCTGACTTTATTTCTGAATCAATTTCTCTGTTCTCTTTGTGCGAATTCCCTGCGAATGCTGCGAGCAAAACAGAGACGAGAATTATAGCTTCCATCCGCCGGCGCTCCAAGCGCTCGGCGGTTTTCCCGTTGGGTGCTCTGGCTGGGTAGCTGCGGGGCTTCCCGGTGGCTTGGCCTGGAGTACCTCCTCCTCCTCCTCCTGCTGCTGCTGCTCCCCACCATCATTGGCCATGGCAAAAGGTAATTGGAGCCGCTGTCTAAGTCCGCTGCTTCCCAAGCGGTCGGTAAACTGCAAGACGATCGAATGCGCTGGCTGCCAGGGCCACCCTAAAGATTGCGCTGCTCCCCTCTCACCTGCAGTTTCCTCGCTAAGCTTTATTTGCATTGCTGAGAGCAGAGCACTACAGTAAAGCCTGGTGATAAGAGGACGTATGAGAAACTATAATGAAATAGTTAACGTTTAAGAGGGATTTTTATGGTTTAATATTTATTTAAGTCTCTTTAGAACTAAAATATTTTTTAGACTTAAGAAAAGTCTCTATTAAAAAAAACTTTTCCCTAACACTGAGAAAATGTTTCTAGAATTATGATAAAAAACGTGTTCATGAATTTAAGGCAAGGCCCCTTAAAATCAAGGAAAGACACCAAAAATAACATTTTATAGGGTTTATTTTTAGATTTTCCCCAAATTTGAGGCAAGAATTTCCGATTTGCTACGTTTAGTTTCTAAAAAAATCTATGCCAAAAAAATCTCGCACTTGTGCGTTTATAATTTCCAACTGGTTCTGACATCCCTAGCATGAAGTGACGGTATGTGGTACTGCATAAGTCTCTACTTTGATAGTCATTTACCATAAAAGTAACTCAATTTTTTTCTTAAGTCATTATAGAAGAAACAATTTAATTAATTATATAAAATCTATAAAAAGAGACTTTAAAGTGTAACGTAACTGTTTCATATACCTAAAGCTTACTGTACCTGTCTATCTTACTGTCAGCTTGTGCCTGGCCACAACTTCTCAGCAGTTCCCGCTCTTGGTTAGTTGGTGCCCATCAGCGGCACGCATCGGTTCGAGAAACGGTCCTCCGAAACTTACTCCCTTAGACATAGGATAAGCTAGCCAGTGATAATGTCGGACTCTGATAGCAAGCTGATCGATGTGGAGGCGCCGCAGCCCCTGGAACAACAACAACCCGTAGAGCAGCATGAGCTGCAGTTGGTGGGACCCGTGGGTGCCACCATCGAAGTGCCCAGCCTGGACAGCACTCCTAAGCTATCGAAAAGGAACAGTTCGGAGAGGAGTCTACCCTTGAGAAGCTACAGCAAGTGGTCGCCCACGGAGCAGGGGGCCACCCTAGTGTGGAGGGATCTCTGTGTGTACACCAATGTGGGTGGCTCTGGGCAGCGGATGAAGCGGATCATCAACAACTCGACGGGGGCCATTCAACCGGGCACTCTGATGGCTCTAATGGGCTCGAGGTAAGCCGGCCAAGAAATCGATATATCCCCCAGTGGCAGTGGCAGCCGAGTTCACTGGAGTGGAAAAGAACACGATGCCCAAAAATGCGCCAACTAGTGTGTCAAGATTTGTCGGATTTACACTTGTGATGATAACAAGTAGAGCGATAAGATTCCTCTGGAGATTCCTCCTATTAACCACATCTCATCGCATCTCTCATTCACAGTGGCTCAGGGAAAACAACGCTTATGTCGACTTTGGCCTTTCGACAGCCCGGTAAGTGGCACGTATATAGTACTACCTACCTAGTAGTTTCCGATAAGATAGCTTATCCATTAACCATTATCTCATTATCTCGCTACGATCCGCTCCATTTGCATTGGGATCTGGGATGCAGCCGGGACTGTGGTTCAAGGCGACATTCTGATTAACGGCCGGCGCATCGGGCCCTTCATGCACCGCATCAGCGGTTATGTCTACCAAGATGATCTCTTTATTGGATCGCTGACGGTGCTGGAGCATCTCAACTTTATGGTGAGTTGTATGCTTTGCATATCTCTAGAGAGGTTTTTATTTGCTTTGAGAAATCTCTAGAGCTTTTAGCTTACATTTTATAGTTTAATAATTTCCCTTCTTACCCACTTAGGCCCATCTCCGCCTGGATCGTCGCGTGTCCAAGGAGGAGCGTCGCCTCATCATCAACGAGCTGCTGGAGCGGACTGGTCTTCTCTCTGCTGCTCACACACGGATTGGCAGTGGCGATGACAAGAAGGTTCTCTCAGGAGGAGAACGTAAAAGACTCGCCTTTGCTGTGGAACTGCTAAATAATCCAGTGATTCTTTTCTGTGACGAACCCACCACCGGTCTGGATTCCTTCAGTGCCCAGCAGCTGGTGGCCACGCTGTACGAGTTGGCCCAAAAGGGCACCACCATCCTGTGCACCATCCACCAGCCCAGCTCGCAGCTCTTTGACAACTTTAACAATGTGATGCTTCTAGCCGATGGAAGGGTGGCCTTTACAGGATCTCCTCAGCATGCTTTGAGCTTCTTTGCCAACCATGGATACTACTGCCCGGAGGCCTACAATCCTGCTGACTTCCTCATAGGAGTTTTGGCCACCGATCCGGGTTATGAGCAGGCCTCGCAGCGTTCTGCTCAGCATTTGTGCGATCAGTTTGCAGTTAGTTCAGCAGCCAAACAAAGGGATATGCTGGTGAATCTGGAGATCCACATGGCACAGTCTGGAAACTTCCCCTTTGACACGGAGGTGGAGTCCTTTAGGGGCGTGCCCTGGTACAAGCGTTTCCATGTAGTCTGGCTGAGGGCATCGCTGACCCTGTTGAGAGATCCCACCATACAGTGGATGCGGTTCATACAGAAGATAGCCATGGCTTTTATCATAGGCGCTTGCTTTGCCGGGACCACGGAACCATCGCAACTGGGAGTTCAGGCGGTGCAGGGAGCCTTGTTCATTATGATATCGGAGAATACCTATCATCCTATGTACTCTGTGCTTAACCTGTTTCCCCAGGGATTTCCCCTGTTCATGAGAGAAACGCGCTCGGGATTGTATTCAACGGGACAATATTACACTGCCAATATTTTGGCCATGGTGAGTACTAACTTCAGATATATTAAGGAAAATTAAAAATTAATAAATCAAACAAATTGCTTTACATTATTTTAACGCCTTAAAATGTTCATATCAAAAGTAAATTTACCAGTTAAAGTACCACATATGCAAAAAGCTTTCTTGTTTCTCTTATCTTTTAGCATTCTGTTATAAGTGTTCCACAACTATACACTTTTTGTTACTATTTGTTATTCCAGTAAACTTTGGGGACCATTGAACTTTAGATAAAGATGAGTTATCTTGGCGAACAACTAAACTACAAAACGCGCCTTTGTTCTAATTTAACGCTAATTTAATCTTTAATTTAAAAAATCTTACTTTTTTTGTTTTGAACGATATTTCTTAAATATATAATCTTACCTCTGTTCAATTTCAGTTACCTGGAATGATAATTGAGCCCTTTCTGTTCGTCATTATCTGCTATTGGCTAACAGGTCTAAGGTCCACATTTTATGCCTTTGGAGTGACTGCCATCTGTGTGGTGCTGGTAATGAATGTGGCCACCGCCTGCGGTTGCTTCTTCTCCACGGCCTTCAACTCGGTTCCCCTGGCAATGGCTTACCTGGTGCCACTGGATTACATATTTATGATCACCTCTGGTATTTTTATTCAAGTGAAGTGAGTGTTTATTTATATTTAATTTTCAAAAGTTTTGGTTACAAAGGTATCCCTGTATTTACAGCTCCCTACCCGTGGCCTTTTGGTGGACGCAATTTCTCTCCTGGATGCTGTATGCCAATGAAGCCATGACCATAGCTCAGTGGTCCGGAGTTCAGAATATTAGTGGGTTTCAGGACTCTATTTTATTTAATTTGATGTAATATATTTTTGTATTTTTAATTGCAGCCTGCTTCCAGGAGAGCGCCGACTTGCCCTGCTTCCACACTGGCCAGGATGTGCTGGACAAGTACAGCTTCAATGAGAGCAATCTCTACCGGAATATACTGGCCATGGTGGGGTTATTCTTTGGTTTCCATCTTCTGGGCTTCTATTGCCTGTGGCGACGGGCCAGAAAGCTGTAAGAGGCCTCTCAGTTAGAGTGCTGTAAATATATATAAAAACTACGATGCTATTGATTTGATCTAATAAATAATGTCTAGACTGTAGAGTTTCCAAATTAATAGCGCCATTTATTAACACATTTTGTTTTATATTTCTTTCGGTTGACAATGAAACACTCACATTGACAGGGGGTTGCTTCTGCTTCTGGTTGGTCTTAGATTCAACTTCAAACTGAACATCAAAGCTAATCAACATCGAGTCGGATATATAGATACACTTACTTATAAACTATATATATATATCTATATATAGGATGTACTGCGCACTCAGTTAAATTATAGTTCGTAGCTTTAGGCGTAGTCAAAAGGTGGCGGCCGAGAGGCTTTCGTAAAATTTGCGAGTTAAAACTAAGTAACAAAAGGTTATAAAATAATTTATGCATCCTTACATTTTCTTCATAGAAATCACAGCGAGAATTTTGTTTGTTTTTCTTTGGTTTTACGCATAACTTTTATATATATACTGCATCAATTTAAATATTACATTTATATTTATATATATATAGTGATGATGCTTTCAGCAACATTGAGACATACAGACATTGAAACACATTTAACGTTACACATAAACGATGCTGCTTTAACATTTAACGTTACTCGTATTTGATACTCATTTAATATTACCTTAGTTCTTAGAAAATATCATTTGTGCAACGATTGGATATAGATTTCTTGTTGCTCTTTTTGTATTTAACAGACTTCAATTGACAGACCAGCCCAGGACAGCAGGGAAAAATACTATTTAAGGATATGGTTGTGCAGGGAATATATATTTTCAATCAGTTGTTGAACAGAGCTGTCCAAGAGCTGGATTAAGAAGTGTCTTAAGGGGAATGCAACTCAATATGGATTTTACTTTTATTTAAAAGAAATTAGTTTTCAAGGATTTAAAGGATGGCTAAGTTTGGTAATTGCATTCCCCTTGCAACATTTAATACTTTATTATTCGTTTTTAAATAAACAATTAAATTCGATTTCTTTTTGCACACACTTATTCCATTTTAATTTACAAACTACTGCAATGTCTGCCAACTTACCTACTTACGCACATAGGAACCTTACACACCTACACTCCTTGCCAAAAAGGATGACCTTTCATTCTTTCACTTACAACCTATCGAATGGCCAACTGTTCTAGCGCCTAATGATCAATGCTCTTTGGTACCCCGTTGAAGTGCAAGACTTTGCTTTCGTACTTTACTTTTCTGAGTGATATGGAAACATTTGTTTATTGGTGCCCTGAAACGCTAACTGAGGAACAACACGTAAAGCTACAGTAAATGCGAGATCATACAATGTAGGGAAGGGAAGAGTTGCGATTACAAAACGAACTTCTATAGGAAAGAATATCAGCTGTATATAGAAAAAATATAAAATATATAACAACATTATTTTTTTAAAGAAGAATTTAAATGGAACGCAGCACTGAAGCTCCTACTCTCTGCGATTAAAAACAAGACTAGATGAAAAGCATTTGTATTTCTTAAATATTTTTAAATTCCAACTTATAGAAGTTCGTCTGTACCGATTACTGGCAAGCCCAATCAATTAATAAGCTAACATACAACCTAATCCTATCCAAAAGCCTATAACCACAACTACCACTACCTTTACCTTTACCTTTACCCCTACCTTTACCTCTACCTTTCCTACTGCTACCTCTAAGCTTACGGATTTGTACATATTTACACGGTTGCCTGCGCATCCTTTACGTGCTGACATCCTGAAGGAGTCCGGTCCTTGGGCTGCTGGCACCGCCACCAGTGCCCAGGCCGCCATTCGTGCTGCTGCTGCTGCTGATGAGCACCATGCTCCGGCTGTTGGGCAGCACAAACACCTCGGTGGTCAGCTGTCCAATGGGGCTCATCGACTGCGAGGTCTTGATGGGACTCCGGTTGGGTTCCAGTGTGGCCGTGCGGGGCTGCCAGTCCTGAGAGGAGGTCTCCGTGGAGGATTGGCCGGGCACTGAGCTCTCCAGCGTTCCCGGCGCCGTTTGCGTGGAACTCTGGCTTTCATTGGACAAGAGACGCATCGTGGTGGAAGTGGTGCAGCTGGCCGCAATGGTGGTCACCGATCGACGCTTCTTTTGCTGCGAGGAGCAGGTAGAGGATCCTGATGAGGAAGAGAACGGCGTGGCTGTGGTGGTCACCGTCTCCGTCACATTGAAGCTAACGATGGTATCTCTCTTTCGAAGAGTAGTGGTGGTGGACACGCTTTCGCCTCGAAGATTCTGCTGCTGCTTATTGCTCAGATCTGACAAGCTAATGTTGTTCTTGAGCAGAATCTCCAGGTTCTCAATGGAGTCCTTGAGGCCCATCTTCTCATCCCTGGCTATCTCATCCTTCAGTTCCGCCACCAGAGTCCTTGGCGGAGCAGTGGGCGTGGCCAGAGATTTACTAGCGCCCCCGCACTCCGAGCAATTATCAGTGTTCGTGGGATTTGAGGCAGGATTACCACCTCGGAGGATGGCGGGCAGGGCTCCAATGGTGACCACACTGGAGCTGTTGGAAATACTGGGCGTTATGCCAGTGGAGCTGCTTACTGTTGTCCCAAAGGAGGAGGAGATGTTGTGCTGCCGGCAAAGGGACTTCCTCCTTTGCGCCGTCAGGTTCTGCATATTGGAGTTGAGATCGATGTCCGGCGAGGGTAGCAGATCATCTTCCTGCTCCGATGGATCTTCTTTAACCGGATCTGGTTGCTTCTCTGCATCACTAACTGGCTTCTCCGGCTCCTTGCTCAAAGTCAGCGTCTTTGGTGGCTCAACCTCGGCCTTGGCCAGCTCCTCTTTGACTTCAATAGGTTTCTTGCCCTTGAGGAAGTAGGTGATCATGGAGCCTTTGCCCTTAACATCGACGCTGCCGCGGCAGGTGAGCTCAAAGCCACGTCCCTCCAGGATCTGCTGCGTCTCCTGTGTCACCTGGACAGGTGAAACAAAAACACGCAATGGAGAGGGAGAGAACAAGCAATAACATAAATTCCAACTGACAAGTTCAATGGCTGCCGCAGGAAGGCACAAGGAACTGGCTCAGCTTTTATTTATTCACCCGCACCCAACCCTTGACTACATATTTCATGATAACACCCAGGACATCCAGGAGGAGTCCTCCAATCGTGCATGGGCACTCCCCATGCGAATCCCTGTCTCCCGAAACTCGCCCGCTTAATAATTTATTTCTCTTGCAAATTTTTTTTTTTCGCCTTCGTTTCGTTTTATTGACAGCGTCGACGCTCGACAAATAAAATCAAATGCGCATTTGTATCTGTATCTGTTGCTGTATTTGTATCTGTATTTGCACACATTGGAGCATCAGGGTGGATAGAGTTTATTTTAAAATTTAAGGAATTTATATGTTAAATAAAATAATATAAAAGAGAAAACGATAAAGATAATACATTTAAAGATATGAATTTAAGCATGAATATATCTGGAAATATTCGAAGTAACTATTAAGACTTTTTAATATTTTTCTTCCTCTTCAAATGTTGCTAAAAAATTTAAGCTTAATAAAAATGTATATTTTTTTATTAACTTCTATATCTGATATTTCTTGTCCAAAAGTAATCGTGCCACCCTAATGTCAAAAGTATCTTCATCCCGTATTTGTGTACCTATATCTGTTACTTTTTTACTTTGGGAAAAAGTTTCGTTGACACTAAAAACTTTCCCGCTGAAGTGGTCAGTCCAGGTTGCCCTTGATTAGGTGGGCGTGGCTATAACAGCAGCCCACTCCTTTTGCAAACTTTAGGAAACATGAAATTCCAACTCCGAACTTTCGCTGATGAAAGCGAGGGAGTGGCCAGCTGAGTGCCCATGATTAGCCGAAGATTAAATCAAGATTCTTAAACTTACCTGAATGTGATCCACCAGACCCGTGGAGTCCATTCGCGAAGCCACATTGACGGCATTGCCCCAAATATCATATTGCGGCTTGCAGGCTCCAATGACGCCGGCCACCACAGGACCAATATTGATACCTGAAGATAGGGTTATAAAAAGGATAAGAATAATATGAAGCAAGTTAATTAATCTTATCAATAAAATAAATAAAAATACTATTCTGTGTTAGGAAATATACAAAAGTGTTTATACATTTTTCCCTGTGCAACAAAACTATGTAAATTTCAGTCAAACAAAGTTTCGTGCTTCCTCACCTATTCGCATCCGAAAGTTGTTAAAGGAGTGCATGTTGACCTCCTCGATCTTGTCGAACAGCTGGAGGGCATAGTCGGCCATGGCGGTCACGTGGCTAAAGTTCACCCGGTCGCAGGTGTTCGCCGTTAGACCGGATGCCGCCATGTAAGTGGCGCCCGTACTCTTGATTTTCTCAATGCAGCTAAGGGAAAGGGGTTAGCATGATGAAGGGCGGAAAAGTTTAGCGGAAATGGACCAAACCCCAAAGTGGCTAAGCGGAAACGGATGCTGGGACTCACCGGAAGCGCTCCTCGCTAAGCAGCTCGTCGAAGTCGGCGATAATCTCATTCAGCAAACGAAGGCACTCAACGCCCTCGTTGTTGCCCTCGAGTTCCACGTAGAACTCGGAGAAGTTGGGAATGCTGGCGAACAGAATGCACACCGAATCGCACTGTTCATGGTACAAGTCCTGTAAGGAAGTTTTTAATAAATTAAAGATATATTTTCTAGTGTTTTAAGCCTGTTTAAAGCTCTATTTTTCACACAGTTTTAGAAATTAAAATCTAAGCTTACCCCCAAGTATGCCAATATTCAATTAAACACAAAATAAAATCAAATAAATTACTGCCTTCGAGGGAAAACAATCTGAATCAGATTCTGTTTGCCAGGCTCAAGCTGAGCTCATTGGCTTTTGTGAAAAGTGTGTGTTGTGTGTGGCCATTAAATGTGGCTAAGCTTGTTGAATTTGCATTTAATGCGGCAGACTGCCACGCCCTGCTCTGCCCCATTTACTGCCTCTGCCCCCCGAAACTTTCCCCCGTTGACTTTCCACCTTGCGGCAAGTGCAGCGAAATGTTTTCAGGCCGCATACACGTGGTCACATCAGCATCGCCATCAGGCCCACATTTCCCCTTGACTCTCCTGCTGGGTCCTTTTCCAATCTGAGTCCTTTGCCTCTCCCCTCGCTTCTGGGGGCTCCTCCACTTGGCGCAGATTTCACAGCCACAAAGTTTTTTAATATGTTGAACAGTTTGCCAGCACGCCTCATGAATATATAGCCACTATATGTCTGAAATCGTGTACGTACACCTAAAGTCAGCTTAGGGGCTATGCTAATGGTTGACTTGTTATTTAAATATATTTTTGGGAGCATTTTTTAAACGCCTTTTTAAAAACTTTATTAAGCAAGGAGGTGTAAATACTTTGGAAATAAATCTTTCCAAGATTTAATTGTCTTTTTAAAAATTCTAAATTAAAGTTATTTAGTTTATTATTATTTTATTAATTATTTTTAGTTAGGAAACTTGAATATCCTTAAGATCAAATAATCCAAAAAAGTGGAACATATTCTCAAAGAAATTAAACTCTGAATATCTTAGAAAATATCCTGTAATTACACCTTAAAATATTCCTAATTCATTCAGATTCTGATCTCCAAACCATTTTTTTGTTGGAAAATAATATTCTATACAAAATAATATCCTTTACAAAATAATCTATATTTTCCATATAATTTTCGACCCCATTTCTATGCCATTAGCTGTAAAAAAATAATATTTGCTTGTATAATTGTGTACTCACGTCAAGGTGCTTTTCGCGGCTCAGAAAATGCTCGGCCACGTGAACGGGCAGAATGTTTTCGAGCAGTTTACGGTTATAAGCCTGTAGATGCTCCATGTCCTCCTTTTCCTCTGCAAAATATTCGCAACAAATGGCCACAAAGAGAGCAGCGAAAAAAACATAAGCGTGAAATTGAAATATCAGTTTATCAGTTTACCGAAGCGGAAAGTAAAAGCGCAAAAACAGAACAAACCAGAGTTGAGAGCGCACACACAAAATGTGAGAAAATAAAAACATCAGGAAGAGAAGGGGGGAAAAACAAGGAAATTCGGTGGAAAAGTCTAAGCGCATCTGTGTGAGGCAGTGGGCGTTGCAATTGTGCACTAATACTAATGAAGTGGCTTAAATTCCGAAAATTTTCCGACTCTCTCTCTCTGGCTGGGAATTATTTCGAATCACTGACAGTGTGTCAAACGGAAAAGCGACGTCATGAACACAGGAAAATGGCTCACAACTTTGCATCCGACTCTCAAATTTTAATCAGCAGAATCCTGCGAGGGGCTTCCCCTAAACTGCAACTGGAATTTACGAATGAGTGAAGGATATTCGACGTTTGTGAATTTAGGGGAATGCAGCCAGCTATGCGTATACGTAATATTTCATTTTGGAATTCATGCGGAATCAAGAGCTGACTTACTTTGAAGTTGAAAGTTAATTAAGGTATCCTAATGGGACCCTAAAAGTGGCTTGCTGAAGTTGTATATTAAGTAAGTGTGGAAGTTGCTATGGAAAATATAATGTATTTCCTTCAATAACTAAAAACTTACTCTTCGTAATAATTCAATCAAAAATTTCTGCACACTCTTAGAAGCAATAATTGTATAAAACACTGTTTCTCCATTCAACCGCATAGTAAATTAATAAAGAATATAACTTTACAATGTCTAAATTAGTTGGAAACTATATTTAAAAGCACGCCAGCGCATTTCCCTTTGACCAGTTTAAAAAGTTTTTGCGAATTATTTTTCGCAAAGTTCGAAAGTAGTTTTACTCGGTTTCCATTTGCACACTTTGCCTGCCCAATTGCCTTTGAAATAATAATTAAACTTGTCTCACCCGTGGCCTGCAGCTTCCAAATAAAGTCCAGGCGGTAAGTGGCCTCCGTTTGATGGCTGTGGAAAATCAGTGCCAGCATAAATGCGAACAGGAAGATGGAATCAATTATGTAGCGCAACATTGCCTCCTCGTTGCTGTTGGTAACATGGAAGAAGAGAAAAAGCCCCCAAAATGGCGACAATGACGAAGTTATTCCGGTCCATTAAAGGGCAATGCAAGGCGACAAGGACATGAAACGGAAAGGAACAAGAGAAGTTAGTGCCGGTTGATAAATGAAGCCGAGGGCGGCGGCTTCTGTGTTTCCATCTGGATTCGGATTCGGAGTGGGGTGCTAAATACAATTTTAATGCAGTTTGCGGCTGCCGTAAATGCAATTCAGCTGGTGCCGACTCAGCAGAGAGAGTCCTTGTAACCCCTTGCGACCCACTGAACCCAACTGAAATTGCATTACGCCATAATTCGTTTTCATTCAGAGATAGCGCAGCTGCCTCTCTGAATGCAGAATGTACGAACTGCTGGCTGTTGGATGTTGGATGTGGGATGATGCTGAATGCTGGATGTTTTACTTACGCCAACTCCTGGCTTATTTCCTTGCTGCGCGTGTACAAGTAGGTGGAGCAGGCCATGTAGCTGCCGGAGGCCAGCAGGAGCAACAGCAGCTTCAGCAGGATGCGCAGCACTTGGTAGGTGGCACAGCTCATCATCGAGAGCAGCGTTAGCAGCAGGAATGTCTGTGGGCGGAATCAGGGTATTATATAAAGGCAAGGAATAAATTGCACAGCAACTGCAAGCTGGGCAATAAAAATTACACAAGTCGGGTAATAACTCGTAACTCGACGAATTTGTAATAATTTGGGTTTTAAATATAGACTATAGACTAGTGATTTTGTTCCCCAAGTCACTCACATTGTAGGCCAAATAAAAGTCGCAATCGGATTCCGGATCCTCGAGGGCATACATCTCCTGATGATTATATGCCGTGACATTTATATTCCCATTGACATCCAGCCAGAACAATTTCCGCTGAAGCAACTCCAGCTGGCGGGACGATTCCTGAAACTAAATATATATATTGTGGAGAGCATTGCTAATTAGCTGTCGTGCCATGAAATTCACATTAGACAAGTTTAACGATCTGCGGCAGATTTTAACGACGCAGCTCCCAACAGGTCGTCGCAAGTCGCAGTCCCCCTTGGAGATTGGCCATTAAGCGTGGCCCAAAATGAATACGAATGCCTCTTAAAGTGCCATTAAATGCGGCCCGAAACAAACACAAAAGTGACAGCGAAATGTCAAAGAACCCCGGGGCCAGGAGACTCGATCCAGACAAAAGCCATGGGGCAGGTAACAAGTTGCCCATAAAGCCACCTCTCACTTCATCATGTGGAGCTCGAGCTCGAGCTGGAGCTGGAGCTGGGCTGGGACTAGGATTCGTTGCCCCTCAATGGAATGCCTTGTTTTGGCTCAGTTCAGCCCGAACTTTAATGGAAAAACTTTTGTTTTGACGCGCCCCAGCAAAACAACATCGAAGGGAAGAACGCAACAAGCGCGCCCCCGATTTTGTTTGGACTACAAAACGTAAATTTTATTTTTATTCCTTTTAAGAGGTTGCCATCGTCTCGTTCACTTTGGAATTTCTAGTCGCAAAGTTTCTCCCTGAGCTTCAGCCAGTAAATGCACAGCCAATGAAGGATAACGAAAAAAAACATCAACAAGAAAGAAACTAACTTTGGGCAAGCCGAAGTTTATATACCCTTGCAGGAAAATTTATTTATTTTATTTCCAAACGGAAAACTCTTCTATGCTAGTTTAGTTTTTTATTAGATTATTAAATCAGCACACAATTTAAAACTTAAAAATTTTACATTTTTTGTGAATTTTTGACAGTTTTAATGATAAAATTTCAACTTATAAAATTTTCGAAAAATTGAGTAAATGTTTTCTTTCCACTCAACAA
>VNJS01013136.1:14701-52601 GCA_008042575.1 Drosophila watanabei | reverse complement strand
CGCTTTGAATTAACAGAATGTTAATCCCAGAGGAAGGAATATCTTAAGTACACAGTATGAGAATCGCAGAGAAGGGCGCTTCCCCTTAACAGAATGTTAATCCCAGAGGAAGGAATATCTTAAGTACACATTATGAGAATCGCAGAGAAGGGCGCTTTCCCTTAACAAAATGTTAATCCCAGAGGAAATAAATAAAATAATATATAATTTCTTTACTTAGCTTCCCAAGTCTCCTTTTACTATGTGCTCTCTAATTCCCAACTTGTTTGAGTTGCTGTTTTTCAGTACTCTTTTCTCAGTGCACTGTCCCAGCTGCATCCTTGAGGGAAATGGCGGGAATGGGAATGGGAATTGCCAGTCGCCAGTCAAGAGTCAGCAGAGTCCATCCGCTGGGGAATTCCCCACCGGCGAAGCTCTTGAATTGCATTTCGACTTGCGAGCTGCGAGTTGCGAGTTGCTGCAGCTTCCACAGTTGACAGTTGGCCAGTTTTCAGCTTCCCAGCTTCCCAGTTCCCAAAGCTCTCGATGCTCCCTCTGCTCCCAGCTGAGCTGTCGTCAGTTTAGTCCGGCTGAGTGGCAGGTCCTGCCTCCAGTATCCTGTGAACATTCAACCCTTTCTCGGAGGGGAGTTGTCGTTTTCTATATAAACTATTTTTGTTTAAGCGTCCACCGGGGAGCGTTAACTCTTTTCCACGCTCGGGTTTACTCTCCATGCCACACTTTCCCGCTTTTCCTTTTCCTTTTCCGCTTTTCCTGACCGAACTTCCCGCCTGATTTTTATAGAATCACACGCTTCGGCGCTCTGTCGGCGACAGCAGGTACCACAATGTGATGGCTATCCAGATTCCCTTATCCAGAAGAGGAGGTTAAGGAGGAGGAGGAGTTCAGTTAACCAGTTTCTAGGATGACCTGAGCCACCAGGTGCCAGGAGCTCTGTGCAGGACCTGCGTTTACCTTGGCCGGATATGTGCGGTTGCCGGAAAATGAACTTATAACTTGACTTGTTTAACTAACGCACTTAAGCGATTTTCACGGTGCTCTCTCTCAGCTCTACACGGTAAGAAAATGGGAGCGAAAATAATTATAATGTAAGAAATATATAGTATAATAAATGTAAAATATAATAAATATAATAAATATGATAAATATAATAAATATAATAAATATAATAAATATAATAAATATAATAAATATAATAAATATAATAAAAATATTAAAAATAAAAACAAATATAATAAATATAATAAATATAATAATTATAAGAAATATAATAAATATAATAAATATAATAAATATAATAAATATAATAAATATAATAAATATATAATATAATAAATATTTAAAATACGTAATCTAAATTACAAGAGGCTTTGGTTTAATATTTACTTTATTTTCTATGAAAATTTGTAATTGAAATTTATTTATTTATTTGAATTGAACTTATTGTAGCTCTTTCTTTTTGAAAATATATAAAAAAATATTCTAAATTATAAGTTGTTTTTCTTTTTAAAATTTTTCTTAATTTTCTATGAACATTTGTAAGGCTTTCTTTATTGAAATTGACGTAAAATTAACTTATTCTAACTTTTCCCTTTTGCAAATATATAAAAAAATAATCTAAATTACATGATGCTTTTGTTTTAATATTTACTTTATTTTCTATAAACATTTGTAAGGATTTTCTATCGAAATGTATTTTAATTTAACTTATTCTAACATTTTCTATTTATAAATAAATAATATATCAATTACAAGATGCTTTTTGTTATAATATTTACCTTTTTTCTATGAGCATTTTCTATTGAAATTTATTTTAATTTAACTTATTTCAACTTTTTCTATTTGGAAATTTATAAAAAAATTATCTAAATTACAAGATGCTTTTTATTTAAATATTTACTTTATTTTCTATGAATATTTGCAGGACTTTCTCTATTGAAAATTATTTTAATTTAACTTATTTTACATTTTCTTTTTGTAAATATATAAAAAATATTCTAAATTAATAGAATGCTTTTTGTTAAAATATTTATATTATTCCCTACGAACATTTTTAAGGCTTTCTCTATTGTAATTCATTTGAGTTTAACTTATTGTAACTTATAATTATTAGATTTTTTTAATTAAATATTTAATTTATTTTCTATAAATATTTTCAATGCTTTCTCTATTGAAATTTATTTAAATTAAACTTTTATAAAAACATTTCTATATATTCCCTTCTGTGTATTTCCCTTAACTCCCAGCCTTATCTGACCGATTTCGTTTGCATTTCTCTTTTGGACTTTGGCACCGGGCTTCCTTTCCCTTGGCTTTTCTTTAGCTTATTTCTCTCTCCCTTTTTCCATTCCCTTTTTCCCTTTTTCCTCTTTTTCCTTTTCCCTTCGCTTAACTCTGGTTTGTGATTTAATTTGCAATTTGATTGTAATAGATATCAAAGTGCGAGTGGTAAAAGGTTTCCCCAGTGTTCTCTCTCTCCGCCAGCTCAGCTTCCTTCTTCCTCATTTGGTCCTTTCTCGTCCTTTTTGGCCATCAGTTCAGAGGTTCATTGGCCCTGTGGCTCTGGCTCTGGCTCTCGTGGTGGTGTGTCTTGGCCAACTGAGCGTTGCTAACCCAATGCGATTGTCAATTAGTCGGAAGCTGTTTCTGGTTTTGGGGCTTTATAATTGGATCAGGCAGGCAAAGAGGCACTACCTCAATGGATCTTCATAGTATGTAACAGTTACAGCTTTTTATAGAGGGGAAAAATCTTGTTAAAGCTTTAAAAATACATATAAAGTTGTCTGAATAGGAAGAATTATTGTTTTTAAATCTATTTTATGTATTTTTTTAAATGTCCAATGACTCGAAGTACCAAAAATGTATCGTTTATATTAATCTTAAAGGTATTTAGATATGCTTAAAGTCTTACTAGACTTATAATAAATTGTTTAGTTTACTATTTATTATACTTATGACTTTAAAATCTTAATTGTATTATTATTGAAATTTTATTGAACGGTCAAATGGCTCGAAGTACCAAAAAAACCTCACTATATTGATCTAAAAAGTATTTATAGGTGGTAAAAAATCTTATTAAACGGAATTAAATTGTTTGAATAAATATTTATTATATTTATTGCTTTGACATCTCAATTATACATTTATTCAAATTTTATTTACTCGGAAAATGGCTCGAAGTATCAAAATAGATATACATTATTGATCTTAAAAGTATTTATAGATGCTAATCTTATTAAACCCAAAATAAATTGTTTGAATTACTATTTATTAAATTTATTGCTTCAAAATCTCATATAATATTTATTAAACTTTTTTTGAACTGTCAAATGGCTTGAAGTACCAGAGATTCCCTACAATATTGATCTTAAAAGTTGTTAAAGAGGCTAAAAATCTTATTATGCTCAAAATAAATTGTTTGAATTACTATTTATTATTTTTATTGCTTCAAAATCTTATATAATACTTATAGAAAAATTTTTTAAACTGTCAAATGGCTCGAAGTAACAAAAATTATCCTCTTATATTAATCTTCAAAGAATGTATAGAATCTAAGAATTTTATTTAACCCAGAATAAATTGTTTAAATATTTAAATTGAATTAAATTGCTTCGTAATCTCTCTCTATAATTCTTATTCAAATTTTATTTAACTGTCAAATGGCTCGAAGTACCAATAAATCCCTCCCTCCCCAAAATTGTTTTGAAAGAAAACCGAAACCGAAACCGCTTGGCAAAATCAATTACCATTTGACCATGTCAAGAGCAAACAATAACCAAGACGGAAAATTTAATTTACACCCAAAAAAATTACAGAAGGAAAAACGAAGAGAAAGGACTAAAAAATGAGGGGACTCCCCTATAAAACAGGGGTGAGAACTTATGTATAAAAGAGGCTGTCGGCTATAAATCATGATGACACACACTGCGAGCAAAAATGGATGTGATGGGCTGCTGCTGCTGGCGACAAGTGTAATAAATTGTTTGACAAGTTGCCAGCAGGGCGGCCGTCGCGTCGAGCAACATGTTTATTATAACAAATTGCGCATACGCCATGTGAGGCGCCATCAACAATTTGAATTGATGTCCTGTTATATCCTGTTCTGTCTCGTCCTGCGCCCAAATATAAATCTTTAAACTGACCATAATCAGTCGGCTTGCCAGCACAATCACAACCGGGATTTTCTTGGTAGGAAAAACTTGCGGTAAACAAGTCATCCAACAACTAAGCCACTTCGGGCCGAGAGAGTCCTTCTCCTCCTGCGTGGCTTAAAGGCTCCTGGCCACGGCTTGTCAGCTCGAATTAGTTGCCCGTTTTCCCTCCATTTCCATTCCTGTTTCGTTTCGGTTTCGGTTACGGTTACGGTTTTCCCCGCTGGCTTTCGGTTTCGGTTTCGTTTTGGCAGCCGTAAATTTCCACGTGCCCCCCGGAAAATGTTGCGTCCTTCGCACTGTCTCAGGGCCCAAGCACGTGGTTTGTTGGCCAAGACGAGTGTCTCAGAAGAAAGGAGGTCCAAGGAAGCACGTTGGGAGCACTTGGAGAAATTTAAGATCAAGTTTATAGAATTTACTATTTTATTTATTTATTTAATAGTATCTACATAGTTTCTTTAATTATTTAAACAATTTATTTAGAGAATTGATATATTTAGATTTCGATTTTTTAGGTATTTATATTATGTATATTATTTATATTATTTATATTAATTATATTCTTTATATTCTTTATATTCATTATATTCTTTATATTCTTTATATTATTTATATTATTTATATTATTTATATTACCTTTTTTTTATTTCATATAAGATTTATATCATAGCATACTTTTAGACACAAAAAAAACCCTTTTGGTTATCAAAATGTATAATTTTACCCTCCAAAAAACATCCTTATTTACCTATATTAATACCGGGCTTTATACTTATTTTTTCGAGTGCTAAGCAGATATAAGATATAAGAACAAGTCTAGGAAATAGGCCGACAGCATCACGAGCAGTTCCTAAAATAATTTTATTCTGAATCGACGCTAGTTTACCCCTCAGAAAAATCTATGAGAAACAGAACATAAATTAAACACATAAATTAAACACATAAATTAAACATTCTACACCTGCGGATACTATAAAGATGATGATGATAAAGATTTAATTAGTTAAATTAATTTAATAGGTAAAACAATCGATTAGTAGAATAAATATTCAATGCAAATAAGAGAGACAACAAATTGTAGGTATTTTGTTTATGCTTTTAATTTATTTATTTAATTTAGTTACGGATTTAATTTATTTACTCCAGAGAATTTCAAGAGAAATGGCAATTGTATTTTAATAATTTGAAAGCAGATTTGTGTCTTACATTTTACTCGGAATTTAATTACTATATTTATTATTAAATATATTTATTTGATTTACTTTATTTATTTTATTTACTTTATGAATTTTATTTACTGTATTTACTTTACTTTATTTATTTAATTTATTTCATTTAATATTTATTATTTATATACAATTTATTTATTATTAAAATACACCCTTAGTTATGACCAAAAATCCCCACAGAATCGCCTCATTACAGGGCATCAACCTCTTGTCCCGTCTTTTGACCAAAGTAATTCATACTTTTTTGATTGATATTTGAACCGCTTATGCCATTGAGCTCGACACGGAAAACCCATGACCCAAAAGCGTGACTTGGCCATATATACACCTAGGTTTTGTATATATATATATAGAGATATATATATAGAGATATATGCATTTGGTTTGGCAATTTAGTTGCCACTTTAATTGCAGCACAAAATGTTGACTTTACACTCGCAGCAAAGAGATAGAGAGAAAGAGTCCAGAGTTTAGGGCACGTCCAGGTGCCAGGATGCTTCCAACAAAATCTAAAGTCAAGAGAAAGCTTACACAGTAAGAAAAATATCTTTCTTGTTCTTAAATTGTATGAAATTTATTTCTTTAAAATTATTTCTTAAAATTAATTTTCCAGAATTTATTTCTTGGAATTTATTTCTTGTAATTAATTTTCTAGATTTTATTTCTTGGAAATTATTTCTTTGAATTAATTTTCTAGAATTTATTTCTTGGAATTTATTTCTTGGAATTTATTTCTTGGAATTTATTTCTTGGAACTTATTTCTTAGATTTTATTTCTTGGAATTTATTTCTTGGAATTTATTTCTTGGAATTTGTTTTTTGGAATTTATTTCTTGGAATTTATTTCTTAGAATTCATTTTCTAGAATTTATTTCTTGGAATTTAGTTTTTAGAATTTATTTTTTGGAATTTATTTCTTGAATTATAATTCTTAAATTTTATTTCTTAAATTATAGTTCTTAAATTTGATTATTTTTCTTAAATTATATTTCCATAATTTTATTTCCTAAATTTTATGTAAAATTCAACATTCAAAAAAGGACTTTCGTTGAAGTTTTTTTCAAGGAACTACTTATTTTTAACTGTGCAAGTTCATGTGTGTTTTTAAGTGTTTGCTTGTGTGTGTTTCTATGTGTGTTTGTGTGTGTGTTTGTGTGTGTGTTGGTGGCATTAAATAACTGTAACTATGCCTTTGCCAAATGCAAATCCTGCCCCGCCCGGCGGCCCCCCCCTCGAGGACCACACAGCATTCACACCTCTTCGTGCCCAACTGTCCAGCTAAACGATAAATTGTTGATATCGATTCCACATGTTTACCCCCCTTTCCTCCCTCTCCCTCTCTCTCTATGTGTGTGTGTGTTTGTGTGTGTTTTGGCCAGATAAATGCAAGTCCCGGTTAGCCGAAACCAACATTGCCACAAATTAACCAAAGTTCCTGCAAACGGGACCAGAGGATGCAACTCCCTGTGGAAGGTCTCCTGGGTCAGCGATTTGTTGCCACTTAAATAATGATTGATTCCGGAAAGAATTTTGCCAATAGAAATGTAGGATTTTGGGAAATGCATTTAAGATTAATTTAAGTTATTTAGATATTTTAAAATATTTTTTAAAGCAATGCTAAATTTGTTTATTTATTTTGTTTAAGTGTTTATAGAGTGTTTTTATTTTCTATGAAGGATCAAATGAATTTTCAATGAAAAATTAGGGTTTCCCTTAAGCTAAGTTTTGGGATAATTTATTATTTTAGATTAATATTGAATAAGATTAATTTAAGCTTTGCAAATATTTGTAAATACTTTTAAAGCAAAGGTAACTTGGCTTATAAATTTTGTTGATATTTTATTTTATTTTTTCTATGAAAGAATACAAGAATATTGTATGAAAAATTAAGATTTCTCTTAAATTAAATTTTGAGAGATTAATCTAAAATAAATTTTAGGTTTTCAGATATTTAAAATATTTTTAAAATAATTTTAACCTTGCTTATTAATTTTGTTTAACGGTTCATAAAGTATTTATATTTTCTATAAAATAAAATTAAAGAATTTTCGCTTATTAACTTTATAGTTATTTGTTATTATATTTTCTATAAATAAATAAACGAATTTTAAATGAAAAAATAGGGGTTCCCGTTGGCTAAGTTTAGGGAAATGTAATTAAGATTTATTTGGTTGTTCAGATATTTTAATTATTTATTTTTTAAAGTAATTTTTACTTTGCTTCTTAATTTTGTTTAATGGTTCATAAGGTATTTATATTTTTTATTAAGGAATAAAAGAATTTTCAATGGAAAATTGGGGTTTTTCTTAAACTTAGTTTTGAGAACTTAATTTAAGATTCATTTTAGCTTTTCAGATATTTTAAATATTTATTTTTTAAAGCAATTTAACCTTTTTTTATTCATTTTTTTATGGTTCATATATATATTTTCTATTAAAGAATAAATTAATTTTCAATGAAAAATTTGGGTTTCTTCAAAGCTAAGTTTTGAGAAATGTTATTAAGATTTTAAAATATTTTTTTGGGCAATGGTAACTTTGCTTATTATTATTATTATCTTTTTATGTTCATAGAATATATATTTTAAGGTATATATATATATAATATATATTTTAAGTAGTTTTTTCTTTAAGCTAAGTCTTGGGAAATGTATTTAAGCTTTCGCTATGTCCTTTAGATATTTTAAAATATTTGTAAAGCAAAAGTAACTATTTTTATGTATTAATTCAATAACCTCTTCAAGGGAATGACATAACTTGTTGCCAATCACTCAGCTTCCCTTCACATATATCCATTTTCACACATCTATATATATATATTCGGATATATAGGTAAGCTGGACAAATAGGTTGACCGACTTTATGCCATGGAAGCACCGCCTGTATACTTTTTCCCAGCTTTTCCTCCTATATATATAAATATATATATATATAGTCAGGCACTCGACAGATGCCATTTGAAAGTTGCACAACTATTTCCATTTTTGCAGGAATTACGGAAAAGAAGAAATTGTTGCTGCTGTTGGTCGACATTTCGTGCTATAAATATTTGACACTTTTCTCAGCTATTTGTTGTCACTTTATTTAGTGCATAGCTAAGTGGGGAATGTGGTGGTGAGAGACTGGGCAGGACGAAGGATGAAGGATGAAGGATGCATTTGCCACTTTCACTTGACACACACACAAACACACAGGACTAACACCAACACCAACACACAGGACTAACCGAAAGAAGTCTGCCAGTTGAGCGGCGTCTCTGATCGAGTTTTAGGAGAGGACAGTGTCATACACTGTAAAAAAATTGTACAAAATATATGAATTTAATACAAATTATTTCCTCAAAAAGGAGTGCAAATTTTAGGAATTTAATTTATTTTATTTGTATATTTTTTTAAATGTTATTATTTATGTTTTATTATTATATATTTTTTATTATTTATATTTTATCATTTATATTTTAATATTTATGTTTTATTATTTATATTCTATTATTTATATTCTATTATTTATATTTTATTATTTCATATTTTATTATTTCATATTTTATTATTTATATTTTATTATTTACATTTTATTTACAATAAATACCAAGATTTTAATAAAATAAAAATGGAAATTATAGAGAAATAAGAACAATAAAGTGTGCCCAGATTGTTTTGTATATTTCAAATATGAAAAATGTGTGCCCAGCTTTTAAATTAAAAAATAAATTAAAATTAAAATAAATTAGAATGTGTTATGCTTTCTTAAAGAAGAAATGTGTGCCCAGCTCAAGTAAGCATGCAAATATAAAGCTATAAATGCCAAAACAGTGTGCCCAAATTAAATTATGAAGCATGTAAACTCTTCCCTGTTTTTGTTGATTGATTAAACGTACTCAATTTTATTCTGTAAAATTTTGACTGATTTTCGAGATAAATATATATTTTTTATTGCTGTAAAATTAACACTGATTTTCGATACAAATATACATTTTTGCTGTAAAATTTAGACTGATTTCAGATACATTTATATAATTTTTTGCTGTGCTTTTACTTACCTCTCCCCTTTCTCTTAACCCCTAGTGCATCCTATTTCCGTAACTCCCTACCACTTAACCTTTGCCATCTGGCAGTCTGAACTGTTTTTATGTCCGTCCGTCTGTTTGTTTATTTGTCCGTTGGTATGCATAAAATTTCAGCTGCTAATGTGCATGTCTATCCATAGCTTACCACCCCTCACTACACACTCCCCTCAGTAAATATGCACACAGAATGTATTTGTAATTTATAGGTTTCCAGGAACATTTCAATTAAATAAACTGACAGTCGTCGTCGGCTGGCTCTACCCGTTCTCTCTGCTCCTGCTCCTGTTCCTGCTGTTATCCTTTGGGGAGTGACACAGATTTGCCTCATATAATGCATTTCTATATATGTTTGTATATATGTCTGTGTCGGCCATAATGTGCTGGCCAAAATGGATACTATTTGCAACTGAAAGGGCCAAATCAAGAGATAAATTCAGGGCCTAAAAGTCAGGCGACTGATTTTAGACAGTTATGGCATTTATTACGAATTTCCATTACATAATTCCCCAAAGATTCACACAGACAGTTGGGCACACTGGATGTGAATGTTAAATAATGAAATGTAAACAGTTGAATAACGAAATAATGAATTTCAATACCATATTATTATATGGTATTATTATATTAAAAGAAAAAACTGGTCACACAAATATATCTTTAAGATACATTATTATGCTATATAAATAATTTGTATCATTAAATAAAAACAATGTAAAATACATATATTTCTTAATTAATTCAAATTAGTAATAACCCATAAAACATAAACCTAATAACGAAATATTGAATTTTTAATACCATAAAAATGTGCCCGGGTTATATTTAAAGAAAACAGTGCGACCAGTTTTCTTTTAATATAATATAAACCTGGGCACACTTTTATGGCAGTGAAATTCAATATTTCAAACAGACTTGTTCTTGGTAGTGTTCGTTATTTAACTGTTTTTAAAGAGTTATTAATAATTTGAATTAATTAAGAAATTATATTTATTTTACATTGTTTTATTTTTTATTTTATGCTTCAAATTATTCGTAGCACAATAATGTATCATAAAAATTTTTGATTTATGCGTAAAAACAAATTGTTCTTTATATTTCAAAATCATTACTTGGTTAACCCATTAAAATTTAATTCAATTTCTTAAGTATTAATATTGTATTTATTTATTTATTATTCTTTATTTATTATTATTATTTATATTTTATTATTATTCATATATTATAATTATTTATATATTATAATTATTTATATATTATTATTATTTTTTTTTTATTATTTTATTTATGATTATTTCAACTTTTTAAGGTGTCTCTCTATCTGGTGTATTTTTCTGTAAATATTTTCCTTGTGTCTATGCTAAAGTTTTATTTATTTTTTCATTGAATTTTAACTTCTCTTTTTTTTTATTGTATTTTCTATTCGAATGTGTGTGTATTTTTTAGGTATATTTTGTTTTTAGTTTGCACTTCCCCCAATATCCTCTCATCGAATTTTTTATTTCTATTTTTTTGCTGCACATTCAATTGCCGTTCCGCAGACGCGTTAATAAAAGCAAATTCAAATTGCGGGCTGACCGATTTTGGCATTTGACTGGCAGCCAATTAGGAGATGAAAAAAATCAAAAAACAAAACCAAATAAAAAACAAATCAAAAAATATATGTATAGAGAAAAGGGCTGAAAGTCTAGAAAAAGGGTCAAAGTTCAAATGACGTTCAATATTTAATTGAATTATGTCCGAGTTCCGTGAAAAGAGCGGCAAAAAGCTAACGATTCACTCAACTGAAGTGGATGGAAAAATTGTTTCGCAGTTCGCATTTCGCAGACAGATAAAGTGGGAAATCCGCTGGCCTGGATTTTCCACAGCGAATTTTCCAAAACATAATTGCTTGTTATTTTCATAGACAGGCAAAAATGCAAACAACAAAAAATATGATGAAAATTAAATTACAAAACACACAAATTGGTCATTAAATGGACAAGAGGGGGCATCCTGCAAAAGGACACACTTTCATCTAGTATCCATAATCCCACAAAGTCTGGAAACACATTTATTTATATTGCCGGTGAATTTAATTGAAAGCACACAACAATGAGATATTTCATTAATTATATAAACACTAACACGCTAAATAATTTATTGTTTCGTGTGTCGAGTACAGAAAATAATATGCAAAAGCTGTCTGTTTGAAAGGAAAGCGATGAATATTATTTTATTGTTAATGAATTGTTTAATTTTGAAACGAGAATTTGCTCTGGTTATTTGTTTATTATTATTTTATAATTAAATGATATTTAGGCAAGTTTTGAGTTGGTTTTTAAGATGGTTTTTATGATGGTTTTTAGGATAATTTTTTGGATGGTTTTTAGGATGGTTTTTAGAATGGTTTTAAGGATGGTTTTTAGAATGGTTTTTGGGATAGTTTTAGGATAGTTTTAAGATGATTTTTAGGAATGTTTTTAGGATGGCTTTCAGGATGGTTTTTAAGATGTTTTTTAGGTTAGTTTAAGGATGGTTTTTAGGATGGTTTTGAGGATGGTTTTTGAGTTAGTTTTAGGATAGTTTTTAGGATGGTTTTTAGAGTGGTTTTTAGGATGGTTTTTAGGATGGTTTTTTGGATGGTTTTTAGAATGGCTTTTAGAATGGTTTTTAGAATGGTTTTTAAGATGGTTTTTAGGATAGTTTTTAGGATAGTTTTTAGGATGGTTTCTAGGATGGTTTCTAGGATGGTTTTTAGAATGGTTTCTAGATGGTTTTCAGAATGGTTTTTAGGATGGTTTTTAGGATGGTTTTAGGATGGTTTTTAGGATGGTTTTTAAGATGGTTTTTAGGATGGTTTTTAGGTTAGTTTTAGGATGGTTTTTAAGATGGTTTTTGGAATGCTTTTTAGGATGGTTTCTAGGATGGTTTTTAGGATGGTTTTCAGGATGGTTTTTAGGATGGTTTTAGGATGGTTTTTAGGATGGTTTTTAGGATGGTTTTTAGGATGGTTTTTAGGACGGTTTTTGGGAGGGTTTTAAGGATGGATTTTAGGATGGTTTTTAGGATGGTTTGTAGAATGGTTTTTAGGATGGCTTTGGGATAGTTTTTAGGATAGTTTTTATAATGGTTTTAAAATGGTTTTTGGTATAGTTTTTAGCATGGTTTTTAGGTTGCTTTTTGAGTTGATTTTAGGTAAGTTCTTAGATTGCATTTGGAGTTGATTTTTATGTTGAATTTGAGGTTCGTTTTGGGTTTATTTTTAGGTTAGTTATCTAGTTAGTTTTATTTAGTTTATTATAAAATTAAATTCAATTTAAATCCATTTAAACAATGCCATATTTTTAACCGATTTAAAGTCACCAACTTGTCATATAAATATGATTCGCTTTAATACACTTTCTATTGCTAAAAACAAAACTGGTTAAAAGGCTTCCTTTGATTAAATTGAAGCACCTTCTTGCAGCTTCTTTGGTAATCAATTAAGTGGCAGCCAGACGATTTTATGGCCAAGAAACTCCTCCCCTATATCCTGTTGGCCATTTAAGTCCTTCACTTTGGCCAAAATCGAAGACAAACATAGACATGAGCAGCATCTGCTTCAGCCTTTTTTTGGCCAATTTGGGGAAGCACTTTGCATGAGAGAGAGGAAGGACTCTGACTTGGACTCCTCCTTGGACTTGGAGCACTCTTTGCCCGAATCCTTGCCATTAATTTCGTATTAAATTCAATTTACTTCAACGTTTTGAGGGAACAACCTTATCGCATTCGCCGCAGCCACAGCCGAAGGATTTTCCAGGCAGGACCCGTGCAGGATCGGTGCAAGGGGAAGCCAAATAAGTGTCTTATCGCCATCTACACACGCCACCAGGTGGCCAAGCAGAGAAATCAAGCAAAAAATATAAGGAAAATAGAATATAGAATATAGAATTCAGAGGGAGTGACCTCTCCGCCGCTCATGACTTCCGCTTCCGCTCATAAATCAAATCAAAAGTAAGGAAAAACTACAGCTGGAAATAAAACAGGCAAAGGGGTTGAGGTTTTCAAACGAATGCATCCTTACACTTGAAAGTTCTCAAAAGTGCACTGAAATAATAGGAATATAATATATATTATAATATAAATAAATATATATAATAAAATAAGTAAATATATATAATAATATAAATAATTATATATAATAGTATAAATAAATATATATAATAATATAAATAAATATATATAATAATATGAATAAATATATATAATAATATAAATAAATATCACTCAAAATGTATGCTGCCTAATGTTTAATTATTTTATATAATTTCTAGAAAGTACAATTAAAAGATGAAATATATTTAATTAAATAAGGGAAATTTGAAAAATCTTCCTTTAGTACTTTTTCTGTTAAACTGACATTTAACCTTAGAAGGCTTATGTAAACTTAGCAAATAAATATTTAATAAAGATTTTATACCTAACCAACTTGATTACCAAGAAAACTACTTGAATTTAAAGTGTCAAGTAAAAAGTACTAGCAATTAGGTTTTATTTAAGGATCCAAAGTTCCATACAAAGTTTACATAAACCCACAGAAAATAAAATAAAGTCAGCAAGGAAACAAAATTTGAGCCAAAGTGTATACTTACATATATCCTTGCATGAAAATCGATTATAACTTAGTCAAAAATTAATTAATTTCAAATCGGAAAGCTTTCCTGTGCTAGTTTTTAATAGGTTAAGTAACCAGCATACTAAATTTAAAGTTTGATTTTTTTTTGTGTGTCAATTTTTGACAATTTTGACGGAAAAATTGACTAAAACCAAACATGGCTAGATCTGTTCCCCTATTGATGCTGATCAAGAATATATGATATCTTCAGTGCTTTTCAGGCTTCTGAATGTCATTAAAAATTATGAATAAAAACACTTTAAAGCCTTTTTTTTATTAATTTAAAAAATATAGTATTTTAAGCAAAGATAACTCAAAACAAAATTTTTTTCCTGCAGTTATATGTATTTTAAGGTAAAAAAATATGTTTTAATCTATGAGTAAATATTTATAATGATGATTTAAAAATTAATCTTTAGAGATAGAGTATACAGCAATAGCAAATACAGAGAAATATGTTTGAAAACGAAGAACGACAAATTCTATTCAGCTGGCAACTGTCAGGCTTTCATTTTATTTCTCCTTTTGTTCAGATTCTCTCTCTCTGATTCCCTTCAAAGTATTTCCTTTTTGTCCCTCTCTCCACACTCTAAGTTTTAATATCCGCTTCCGGGACACATATTGTACAGAATTTTCCACACACACATCAACTCAATTTTTCTTATACTGTGTTTGCTCTTTTCTGGGGCGTAGAGGGAAAAGCTCACCTGAGGTCCGGTTATGATGGAAAATGGAAAATTTATGCACAATTAAGTCTAATTGCATCGTTCGTGTACCGGAGTGCACATAATTGATGTGAAATTTATCCAAATTTCGGGCCTGCCGAATTTATTTAATTAGCCAAAATTGCATTTATCCGAGAAAATTGAATTGTTGAAAAGGACATCTGAATATGTCCTCGTCTTCGTCCTGCCTTTGCAGTCTGCACTCCATCATTGCTGCCTTTTTTTTCCAGCTTTTCCTTATATTTCCTTGCTTTTTCGTATTATTTTCTTTTTTTTTTCTGCCTTATTGGTTCTTTCCTTTTGGAAATGATAAATGTTTGGAGCCGTCAGCTGTGCATTTTTCTTCATAATCGAAAAACCTTTATAGCCGTCAAGCGGCACAAAGGGGGGGCGCTGGTGATATGTCTACGAATATATACGTATAAATAAAGATTGGTTGAGGTTATAGTGGCTCAAACAATACCCTTTAATTTCTACAAGTTTAAAGTGTAATATATTATATATATAATTTATTTATTTTTACAATTTATAAGAACAAAGTAGCAGCAAAATAAATCATAGGAAAATAATAATAAAAAAAGTGTTGCCAGCTTCAATTTTATTCCGATTTTTATCGATTTATTATAGAAAAAGTGTGTGACCAGCTTAGCTTAGAATGCGTGCGTAATGTGTGACCAGCTTTGACTTCAATAAATAAGATATTTCGTTAAGAAAAACTCTTAATTATTTGTGATTTAATTTTGTTTTCAACTATAGATTATTAAACAAATATTTCAATTTATGTGCGAAATAAATTACATAAAATAAATTATAGTAATTGAAATATTTTTTAATATTTATTTGATTTTGATATTTAAATTAAAATACAATCTACAAAGTGCCAATATTTCTTAACAGACTTTTTTAAGCTTCTTTACATTTTTAATATTTATTTAAATATATATTTTTTTCTAAATTAAAATACAATCTACAAAGTGGCAATATTTTTTAACCAACTTTTTTAAGCTTATTTACACTTCATTTATTTTTTTTCATTTGTTATACTTTTAGTTTTTCAACGATTTCCTTGGGAAATGAAATCGATTCATTGCCTTCTTGTGTGTCGCCCTTCGAGATCTCAGATGTTGTTATTTATTACCGATTCGATAGTGAGCTTCAAGTGACCGTCGAACATTATTATTTTTATTTTAAGAGTTTTTTTTTTGTGTTTTTTATTATTATTATTATTTTTTTTTTTTGGGTAAAAGTGTCCCCTCTTCCACAGATCGGTGGCTCAATTAAAAATTCGCCGTTGTTTATGATGCAGACTATGCAAAAAGAATGGAGGGGAAGGAGGGGGTCCTTCAGCAATCCGCCTCCTTTATTGCCCTATTGCTCCTTCTTTTTAGCACGCGCCGGCGCCAAAAAGTATGCAACGATTTTTCGTGGATGCTTTATTTATTGCCTGCAATTTGCGTTGGCCGCTTTTATGTGCAAGCTCACAGCCTCCCCATCCTTTTGGCCATTTGTTATTTGCGCATTTTCACTTAAATTCCGGCCAAGAAGAAGGCTATCCCCCCTGCGTCCCCTTCGGCATGGCCGCAAATGTTGATGAGGCTTTTTTCTAAAATTACCGAGCATAAAATTTAATTAGCCAAAACCGAAAAGGCAAAAAGAAATTTCCCCCCAACACTCGCACAGAAGTAAATTGCATTTAAAAGAGAGAGGCGGGGAGCAGGGCCCGTGGCCCTGGCAAGGGGCGACGGCCAGCATAAGTGGCAGCACAGGGAGAAAAAGTTGACTATTAACTTGGAAATATTACAATAAAATATATTAAATATTTAATAGATATTTTGTTAGGGGTTTTGAGTTTTTTTAAATTATTTTAATTAACTAATTTGATGTATTTTATGGTTTGGGATTGAAAATCATTTTGAAAAGTGTCTAAGAGTATGCTGTGAAATATTTTCCTTTATCGCATTAATAATATACGTTGTATAAATATTTTGTATTATTTTTAATTAATTTTATAAAAGTTATTTAACAGACATTACAATTTTATTTTGTTAATTTGATTTAATTATTTAATTTGATGTATTTTCGGGCTTGGGGATTAAAAATCAATTTGAAAAGTGTCAAAAAGTATGCTGTGAAAATATTAAGTTAATGTGAAGAAGGAAATTATATAAACAATAATTTATTGTAATAATAATATTATTATAGGTAAAATAAATATTAGAATCTGCTTGTAAAATAAACTCATAAAATAATCAAAATCTAAGAAAGTTTTTATTTAGTGTTTAAAATATTTAATTGCTAGTTTTAGGTAAAATAATGTTTTGTAAATTTGAAATCATTCTGAAAAATGTTTAAAATTATGCTGTAAAATATTTTATTTTATCGTATTAATAATATTCTTTGTATAATTATTTTGTATTATTTTTAATAATGTTTAAAAAAGTTCTATAACAGACATTAACAATTTTGTTAATTTTATTTAATCTTAATTTATTTAAAATTGATTTATTAAAAATTTATTTATTTAAAATTGATTTATTTAAAATTGATTTATATAAAATTGATTTATTTAAAATTGATTTATATAAAATTGATTTTTTTTTGTATTATTTCATACCCTTTGAAGATTTATGATTTATTTTCTTTGAAATTTCCTTTAAAACATTAACAAAATTCAATAGCTAATTAACAACAAATAACTAAAACGTATGTTTAAAAATTTAAACTAAATGAAATTCATGATCTATATAATAATAAAAATGTTATAATGAACTTGCCACCCGATTTCTCCCAGTGCAGTGGCGACGGCAAGGCGCAGCGTGTGAATTTTAAAAGCTTCCCAAAGAGCGGGCGAAGAAAAGGCGCCTCGGAGCATAACATTGTGGCCCCTTTGGGCCGCGTTGCCGTTGCGTTGCCTTCGCTGCTGCTGCTGCTGCTGCTGCGCTTTTTTAGTGCCTCGCCGCCTGCAAGTATGCTACACAAAATTCTCTCCCTTTTACCAAAGCAATTTGTGTGCATTTGGCATTCAATGGCAGGCGGGAGTCGCGTCGCACAATCCCTTAGCGAAAATCGCAAGCGTTAAATTGCCAAAGGCCATAAGTCCGACCCCCGTGGAGGGTAACCTTCTCCTCCTCCTTCTCCACCTTCTCCTCCTTCTCCCCCCCTATTTGATCCTTCATTTCCCCTATATCCCCTTTATCCTGATCCCGCTCCCCTCTCCCCTTTGGGGCTATATTAACCTTGGTCACATTTCAAGCGTCACTTGCCGAAAAGGCCGCGGCCCATAAACATTTCTCTTTCTCCTTCGCGGGAGCAAAAAGTGCACTGAGAAAAAATACATATATATTTGAAAAATATAGTCTTAATATAGAGAAAAAATAAGCAAAAAAATAATAAAATAAACAATAAATATATAATAACATAAACACAACTTGTAAAAATTTAAATGAAAATATATTTCTAACTTCACAATTCAGAAAATTATGATATATCGATGCCGTATTGAAATTTTACTTAAAAGTCGATAAGTTAATCGATATTAAATAGCGGTTAATCGCTATTCGTTTTAATATAATCGGAACAAGGCACGAAATAAAATAAAATGTTGCGTATATATTTTTTAATAATATCTCTAACGTTGAATACGAAGATAAACTAACTTGACAAGACAAAAAACTTATGATATATCGATGCCGTATTGAGATTTTACTCAAAAATCGATAAGTTAGTCGATATTTTATGGCAATTAATTGCCATTCACATTCACAAATAAAATAAAATTTGCGTATATATTTTTTAAATAATATCTGTAAAGTTAAATACGATATTTTCGATATTAAAACTCGATATATATTTTCGGTATAAAAAAACGATACATATTTTCGGTATTTTATCGTTACAAGAGCAATAAATCGATATTCTGCTTGATATAATCGGAAAAAGACACAAATGAAATTACTTTTTCATATTTTTTTCTATGAAAATTCTATCTAAACTTCGATAATCTAAAGTTCGATAATTTTTATGTTTTTAAATACAATCTATTAAAATTTATGATATTTTTAGATATGATATTGTTGTTGATTCATCATATCCTTTTCCTATCGATACATGTTGAACTTTTAGTTATTAAACCTTTTTTTTTTTATTCTTTATGAATATTTGTATTTATTATTTAATGATTACTTGAATTTATTATTTAATGATTATTTGAATTTATTATTCAATGATTATTTTTATTATTAAATGGATAAAACTTGTAGAAAACTATTTAACCATAGACATAGTTATATATAAAACCAAAAAAACGCGACGCTAACCACTTTGTGGCAGCAGCAATCGAAGGAAAATTCTGTCCAAAGAGTTTGACAGATACAAATTTTTTATAGCATACTTTCAAGCAGAGGAACTATTGTTGTAAAATCCCCAAGAGATTCGTGTTTTCATTCTTTTTTTCGTATATTTTTATCCCCTTTTTTCTGTGTGGTTTAAAAAAGGGGTTTTTGCACAAAACAAATTTCGAAGATTAATGCCGGCCGCTTGCAGTTTTCTTTACCTCTTTTTTTTTGTTTTTGGTTTTGGGTTTTTGGTGTTTTCGTTGTTGTGGCATTTTTTATGTTTCTTTCATTCACTTGACACAGTTTTTCTGTTGTTGTTGAGGCCGTCACACCTTCAATGCTTCGTGTCCATTTTCCGGTCAATGGCTGACCATTTCCACACTTGACATTGGAAGGAGATGAAAATTGGGGAAAATTCAGTTATTTTATTCTTAAAAAAATAACATCTAAATTCGTTTAGATTAGTTGCTTCTGTGTTTTTGTGGTTTTCTTTAATTCTAAATAAAAATTTCGCCTGCATTTGAGTTTAGCTTTTGTTTATTTTTTCCCCCAAAAACTTTCCTGGACTCACACAAACTTTACTTTTAATTGAAAAATACGTGTTCCGAGTTGTTCAACTGCCCCATAATTCACTTTTACTACAACAAGAACCGGAACATATTTGAAAAACACTCGAAAACAGTGCGTTATGAATGTGTAAGGCTTATAAAAACCAAAGCGAAACATTTTACAAAATGGGTTTCAATTGAAAATAAAATGATTTTCACAAATATATATCCTTTACAAGTTGATCTGCCGCATTTGCACTTCATCTATAATTGCGAAACGCATCGTACTCGCTTATGCCATTATGTAATTGTTTATGCACATGTGTGTATCTGTGTGTGTGTATCTGTGTGTGTGTTTGTGTGTTTGTGTGTGTGTGATTATATCCCTTGGATTTTTTTCCCCCGAATTTGTGGAGTGTCCTTACCTTTGGAATGGTCACGAGGAGAGAGGAGAGAGCGTCGTCCTCGTCATTGCTATTGATATGCTTTTGCAGTTGTTTGCACTTTTTCGGGGTGCCTCCATCTCCGGGGGTATAAAAAAAGAGGAAATAAAAAAATTAAAAAAAAGAAACCAAGCAAAACATGTGTGATTTTTTAAGAACAGACCACGAGATACCCGGTTTTTAGCTTTTACAAAGCATAGCCTACTTTTTTGGGATGAGACTTAAGTGATAAATCCTTTTTAAATGCAACTAATAATTGCCTTTTTTAAATCTGATTACTTTAATTTAAATTTAAAATTCCTCATTGAGTCAATTTTGTCAAATTAAAGTATATTTCTTAAAAGCAAAAAAAAAAACTTCTTAATATAAGTCACAATATATATACTTACTTGATTTATTATTTAGAGTTTGATATAATTGAAGATACATATAATATACATATTACATTTACATATAATGTTTTATTTACAATAATATTATATATATATTTACATTTTTACTATAAAAATCCACATGTCTTATTTTCGTTCTTTATTCGCTTTTAAATTAAAATTCGTTTTCTTTAAATATACTTATATATAGTTTGTATAAAATATTATTCTTAATTATTTTGTATATATTATCTTATTTACTAAAAAGGAAAATAAACCTTAATATAAGTCACAATATATACTTATATAAATAAAAAATAAAATAAAAAATAAATTAAATATATACTTACTTGATTTATTATTTATAACTTGTTTTTATTTAATATTTATAATGTATAAGAACATATAACATTTCTAATCTTATATATTTAAAAATAAATTTATTATTTATTTACTTGTTTTTCGGCATATTTTTAGCTTTTAAATAAAAATAGATTTTCTTTAAATATCTTATAAATATTTTGTATAAAATCTCCACACTTTCTTAGACATATAATATGAAATTTCATAAAAATATATTCTAAATACATATAATTATTATTATTTTTTCCATTAAAGGTTTTCCTTTTAGCTCTTTTACTTATTATTTATTTTGTATTAAATATTATTCTTTTATATAGAGATATAATAATAATATAATAGATTAATAAAAGTATTTATTAATTGTTAAGTATTTATTAATTGTTAACTAATGCCTTAAAAATACATTTATTATTATTATATATATAATATATGTATGTAATATATATTCTCCAGTTTAGTTTCAAAAGTAATTTTTATTATCAATTTTTATTTCAATGATTTTTGTTTTTAGTATTTTCCCAATGAAAATGTATAAGTCTAAATTATTTTATATATATTAATCTAAATTAATTTGTTTGTATAATTCTATGTTATTATTATTTTTAAAATATTCTAATTGTTTTATTAACTTATTTGCTTTGCGATTTATATATTTATATTATTTAAAGTAATATATGGTATTTATTTTTTTTCTGTTTGCTACACTATTTTATTAATTATCTATTCATTTTACTTTTATATTATTAAATATTTATTTATTTTTAACCTATTAATTTTTTTCCTTTACTTATTTATCTATTCATTGATTTATCTACCAATTTAAGCTACTATATATTCATATTTCTTTACCTTCCTGGCTAATGGAAACACTTTCTTTACTTCGCAAAAGCAAATAACCGAAAACATATATACCCTTTCTTCTGATTTTACAGTTTTACCTTGGCACATTCTCGTTCGTATTTTTGCATGGAATTTTTGTTTGATTTTATTTTTTTTGGCACGCCTACACATTTCATGAGAGAGAGAAGGTTCTGTGTTGTGTTCTGTTCCTTATTGTTGTTGCATTCGGTTGGTTTTTGCCATGAATTTATTGCTTGCATATTTTTTGGTTCCTACAAGCTGAGCTCCTTCCCCCGCCCCCCTTTTCCTGCATTTTCCCTCCCATTTCCCCCCATTTTCCCGCAACCCTTTTCCCGGCATGTTGTATTTTCACGGAAATTGTTAACAACAGCAGCGGATGTTGTGTAAATTTAATAAATATTACTCGTACCTTTTCGCTACTTTTGTTTATTTAACCGAAAGTGCTGTTTTTTGCATTTCCCTTTGTTATCGATGTATTGCACATCGATATATATGCACGTATATCGAATGTGCATCTAATTAGCAGTTTGGCTTTCATTGTTGCTTTTTTTTCGGGTCATTCGTAAATCGCCGGGATTATAAATCGTATATAAAAAAAATATATACAACTTTTGCCCTACTAATGCCCAGCTCAGACGGGCTTAAAATATATATATCGATATATATATTATATATATTTTTTGACAGTGCGAACAGGACATAACTAATCCTGTTGCTTTGCGAAGGTAATTGCTAGTTAACAGCGGGTTAAATCAATTTAATTGAATATTTGGAAGATATGTGATGTAAATAGTAGTTATTGTGGACTATTTTTTATATTTTGTTAATATTGATTGTAAACTAATTAACTTCGGATGAATTTATTTCAATTAATTATTAAATGTAAGCTTATTAACTTTTAACGAATGTGTTAAAATTAGTTTTCTTTTATTCGAATATTTTAGAAGTATATTAATTCAAGATTCACGATTCATTTTAAAGTTTCTAAGTATTTATTAGTATTTTTGCTTTGAAAATATTGACGTATCATATTCATAAATAATTTGGTAAATTTATTTAATTATTTTATTGAGTAATTTTATTTTTATTATATTATTTTCTTAAGTTTAAAGCTGTATTCATTAAATTCTTTTAATTATTATATGTTTTAATATTAATTTTATTGTATTGTTTATATTAATTGTAAACTAATTAACTTTTGGAGAATTTATCTAAGTTTGTTTTCTATTATTTGTTTGTTTTACAGGAATATTAATTCAAGGTTTACGATTCCTCTTAAAGTTTTTAAATATGTATAAGTATTTTATTTTAAACTATTTTTATATTTTGTTTATATTAATTGTAAACTAATTAACTTACGAATTTATTTAAATAAGTTTTCTTTCTTAGTTAATGCAGAAGTATTTTTATTTAAGATTTACGATTTATCTTAATGTTTTTAAATATTAATTAGTATTTTCGCTTTGAAAATATTTAGGAATATATTTATAAATAATTTGGTTAATTTATTGTATTATTTGATTCAGTAATCTTATTTTTTTATATTATTTTATTAGGTTTTAATAAATTAAATTAAATATACATTTAAATAAATTATTTTAATCATTTTATTTATTTTAATTATTTTATTTTTTATAGTAAGGTCTTTAGTGGTTTGACTGAATTAAAATTAAACAGTTTGATCTAATTAAAAAATATATATATTTTTTAAAGATTTTGTAAAGAATAATAAGCAAGTTTTTTCCAAAAAAAATTAAATTAAAATTAGAAAAATTATATCAAATATCTATAATAATATTATTTGACTTAAACTTAAATAATAGAATGTATAAAAAAGAACAAAAATTGTTTAAATTATATATTTCTTTAGCTTTGAATTGAAATTGCAGTTTAAATTTACACTTGAAACTAAAGTAGTTTATCAATTGAGTTTCTGAGTAGATTATCTGTTAACACAAATGAATGTTAAATAAATAAAATAATAATAAAATAAATTAAATAATAATAATATAAATAAAATGTATCCAAAATATTTCTATACTTAAACTTACAAATTAAGCAATAAATATATTTAACCATAACTACAAGTGTTAAATGATTGTTTCTTTACTTTATTTATATCTTCAGTTTTATTAGTAATAAAATATATATATATTTGTTTTTTAATATATTTTAAATATTTATTTTTTATATATAAATATTTCTATATCTATCTATATATATTTCTTAACACAAATTATAAATAATCATTAAGCAAAATTCATAAAATGAAACCAAAATATTTTTATAGTTAAATTTACAAATTAAGCAATACAAATATTTAAACATAATAACAAGTGTTCATTGATTTATTTTTTATTTCATTTATAACTTCAGTTTTATTAGTAATAAAATATATATATTTGTTTTAATATTTCTAAAATATGTATATATTTTTAAAGCAATTTATTTTTACTCCAAATATCTGTTAAATTTCGAGCAGAATCTCAAACCTTAACCGGCTTTCTTTGTAATTATTATTAGTAAAAAAATATATATAAAAATTTTAAATATTTTTAAAATATATACACATTTTTTAAGCACTTAATTTTTTACTCCAAATATCTCAAATATATATAAATTTCGAGCAGAATCCAAAAACCGAAAACCGGCTCTTTCTTTTGAGCGCCGCCTCTCTAGAAAGTGCTCCACTAACCATTTTCACCTGACAAAGCGGAAAAAAGGCGTTTGGCTTTCCACGAACAGGATTTTCTAGTTGCTGCTGTCTCGCTGGCTTCGGGAAAGTGACAACAAAAACAATAAAAACAACAACAACAAGAGGAACAACAGCTGTTGCAAGTTGCAAGTTGCAAGTATTCATTGATTGCCATTTTGGCATTAGTTTCAATTTATTTTCGCTTCGAGTGTGATGGATGTGCCGGTTTTTAATGCCAAAACAATTGTTGCTCAAAAAATAAATGTATATCATTCGGAAAAGCAACAAAAGAAAAGCAAGGAAAACAAGGAAAAGCAATGAAAAGAGAGGAAAAAAAGCGAAAGAAAAACCCGAATCGAATCGAAGGCGAAATTGAATTGCAGTCAGAAAATAAAAATAAAATCAAAATAAAAAATAGAGACAAGACGAGATGAGAGAAAATGCTCGCATTTTCTGGAAAATGCTATCCAGCTGGCTGTGAAATGGCCAGGCAATCAGCTGGCCCATTGTAATGGTCAATCCGATTTTCCCAGAGAGATGTGGAAAATTGTTACGAGGAGCAGCAGGAGGAAAAGCAAGAGCAGGAGGCGAACCCTTGACAAATGTGCCGTTCAAATGCTGTGGACGCCATTTAATTGCCAACATTAATTGGCTACGTAGTGAGCTCCTTCAAGGGGTTAAGGGGTTAAGGGTTTGGGTTTTCCTTCCTCCCAAAACTCCCCCTGCTTTCCCTCCTTCTACTTCTTCTCCCGATTTTCTCTACAGATTTTGATTTTGATGCTTTTATAAATGGCCAACGTCAAATTGTTGTTCAATGATTTCCAATTGACTTATTGCCGCTGAATTCAATTGAGACGAGAAAGAGATGGGATGAGAAAGAGATGAGATGAGAAAGAGAGAGTGAGACAAGGAGTCTTTTTAGAGAGTTCATTTTCATTGGAGTTAACAATTTTAGCCAGTCCAAGTTCAGTTTAAGCCAAGTCCAGTCCCAGCTTAAGCCCCATCTTTGTTTACTTTAGTAAAAACTCAAATACATTATTTGAATGCCAATTTTGCTTACATTTCCCAAAAGTTTTCTTTGAATATTTCAAGTACACATTTTTCTATAAATCATAAACTTTATTTACAATATATAAAAATAATCAGGGAACGTAATACAATTTTTGTAAATACTCACAACATTTCCGTTAAATTCCGAGCGATTTTTGAGTGTAAACTAAGAGTTCTTTTTGCATATTTTATATATAAATTTTTTGTATACATCACAAACATAATAAAAAGATTTGTAGATCTTAATCTTAAAGATTTATAGATTTAAATATAATTCTTCTTCTTAATACCAACATTATTCTTTTAATGAAAATTTGTATACATTTTCAATGGGTCAATCAAGAGTTTTTTTTGTGTATTAAATTTTTCTATAAATCATAAAATTTATTTAAGATATATGTAAATAATCTAAGAACTTAATATCATTTTTAGGGAATACCTACAATATTATTTGAATGAAAATTGCCATGCATTTCCCGAAAATTTCTAGCGATTTTTGAGAGTTAATCAACCTATTCTTTATGTATTTTATAGTAAATTTTTTTTTATATACCACAAAAATAGTTTAAAATATATATTTAAAATAATTTAAAAAGCTAGAATAATGTTTGGAAATATCTACAATATTTTTTTAAATGAAAATTTACAGATATATCCAGTATATTCCTAGCGATTTTCGAGGATAAACTAAGAGTTTTCTTTGCATATTTTTTATATATTTTTTTTTCTTTACATCACAAACATTATTTAAAATATATTAAAAAAATATCTAAGATATTAATATAATTTTTGTTAATACCAACATTATTCTTTCAATAAAAATTCGCATACATTTCCGGTAAAATTCTAATGGCTTTCGAGGGTAAATCAGGACTTTTCATTGTATATTTTAAATATACATTTTTCTATATAACACAAAAATAGTTTAAAATATTTTTAAATAATTTAGGAACCTAACACAATTTTTAAGAATACCTACAATATTTTTTTTAATGAAAATTCCCATAAATTTACGGGAAATTCCCAGCGATTTCCGAGGACAAGCTATGAGTTTTCTTTGTATATATTATTTAGGCATTTTTCTATACATCACAAACTTTATTTAAAATATATTTAAAATATCTAAGAAATTAATACAATTTTAGTAAATACCCAAAATATTTTTTTTAATGAAAATTCCCATACATTTCCGGGAAATTCCTAGCGATTTTCGTGGGGGTGGGGGCTAAATCCAAAGGCTAAATCATAATTAACACCGCCTTCTGCTCCTGCTGCTGCCAGTTGACCAGGATTCCACATAGTTCAGCCGACGTCCATCAGTCTCAATCCTTTGACGAACACACACACACACCCATACAGTACACACACATACAGCACACACACACAGCACACACACACACATCCCACACCTAATAGTCAAAGTGACACGCTAAGCTGATTAACTCTAATCTAAAGTTGCAACCGGGGGAAAATAAAACACACACACCAAGGCAGAGCACAATCAAGCTGAGGGGAGTGAGGAGGGGAGGGAGGGGAGGGGGTAGGTGGGAAAAGCGGGGAAAACATGAGAAGAAGAGGAAGAAAACACAACCCGTATGGCCGCCACAGTGGCACTACACTGAAATGGGAAATGTGAAGGGGAAAATATATATAAGAAATGAAAAGAAATTGAAGGAAATTAGAAAATATAAGTATATAAAATTTTAAAATATATTTAGTATATAATATAAATATTTATAATATAAAATATACAACATAAATAAAATAAATACATGTATTAATTTAATAAAATATTTAGAATTAGGGAAAATTAGTTCGAAAAGAGTTTTAAATTTGAAATAAATAGCATTGTTGACATTATTTACATTATTTACATTATTTATTTCCGTTATTTGCATTATTTACTGCTTTAATATTTTTATAACAACTGTATTTTTAACAATTTTATTTTAACAACTGCTCTCATTTTAAAGAATATCAGAAGTCCGGTTTTTATTATTATTATTCTATATTTATATTTTCTTATTTTTTAAGTTTATAATTCTGTATCATATATTATTTTATATTATTCATTATTCTACATTTTTTATAATTCTATATTATTTATTATTTTATATTATTTATTCTATTATATTATTTATTATTCTCTGATATTTATTATTCTATATTAACTATTATTTTATATTAATTATTAATTTAATTTATATATTATTCTATATTTTAGCTGCCACAAAATTAAAATATATCATATATATTATTGTATTTTTAATTATCTTAAAATACAGATAAATATATTTGGTTATTTGCTTTCTCTCCATAAATTGCTTCATATTTTTTTAAAGCTATTTTTCTTTTGTTAAAGCTTAAAAATGAATAAGTAATAATTTTCTTTTATAAACCATTTGCCAGTTTATTGTACATTTATTTGCCGTCTTATTATATATTTTCTAGGTATTTCATTTTAACGTTTGTTCTTATTTTTTGATTTTTTATTTTTTTTGAGTATTTAATTTTTTGATTATTTGATTTTTTGATTTTTTGACTATTTTATTTTATGATTATTTAATTATTTAATTTTTTTATTATTAGATTTTTTGATTATTTGATTTTTTGCTTATTTGATTTTTTGATTATTTGATTTTTTGATTGTTAATTTTTTCATTTTTTTTAAATTTGATTTTTTGCTTTTTTAACTTTTTGATTATTTCATTTTTCGATTAGCTATCTAATTTCTCGCAGTGTGCCGACTGAAACCGTGGCAACACAACGACGACTGTTTACATTTGTCAAAGATTTTCGGAAAAGAAGAGCGAGTCAAAGAGGACTTTTTTTTTTTTTGCCAATGAAGACGGAAACAAGTGCATGAAATTGGGGAGCGACAAGGAAGCGCCAAAGAATAAAAAAGGATCCAAATGAGCTGGGGTTCAAGCAGGTAAAGGAGCAGGAGCAGGACTAGGAACTAGGAACTAGAAGCTTGACCAGGAGCTAGAGATAAAACTGCACCCAAAACACGGAACACGGGACACCGGAGCGACCTCGAAATCCCGGTCCGAGACTCTTATCTGTCTCCGGATTTGGTTTTCCTTTTCCGTCCCCTTTCCCCCCTCTGACTCGGTTTCCGTTTCCGCTTCCGTCTGGCTCTGTATGTGTGTGTTTGGCTTGGCTTTTTGGCCGCGTGTCCTCCATCCTCCGTGTCCTTGAGGGTGTCAGGATTTTGGGGCTTTCTCATTCCCTGCCTCTACTTTTCTACCTTTCCGCCGCGTCCTAAGCTGACCGTGAATAAGGATGAGGATCAAGTTGTCGAATTTCCACCGTACGGTGGGCACCCGGCTTATCGTCCCGATAATAAGTGGCCTCTGTCTCTCTGTCTGTCTGTTGTTCTCTTTTTTTTGAGTCGTTTGTGTTGGTAAAGTTGTCAGCGATTTGCGGCAATGAGCGAGTTGGCAGTCTTAGCAGAGACTGAGACAGGTTGGCAGTTCCGGCTGCTTAAATGTTGTTTTTATATTGAGTTTAATCGGGGGTTTGGGGTTTAATTTTATATTTTCTACTATTTTTGTTTTTTAGCTTATATTATTTATGCTTATTGATTTTATTTTTAATTATTATATTTTTAAATAGTTAAAATATTAAAGCGAGTGGGCAGTCTCGGTTGCTTAAGGAATGCTTTTTATTTACATTATTCACATCAGAGTTTTGTTTTGGGTTCTTTAGGGACTTTTCCACCATTTTTAGTGTTTACTTTATGTTGAAATTCTTTATTTATTTATTTAGTTTTTCTATTTATTTTTTATATATTATTTTATATTTTTTTATATATTTTATTTTATATATTTATACCCTTGCAGGGTATTATAATTTCAGTCAGAAGTTTGCAACGCTGTGAAGGAGTCATCTCCGACCCTTTAAAGTATATATATTCTTGATCAGCATCAACAGCCGAGTCGATCTAGCCATGTCCGTCTGTCCGTCCGTCTGTCCGTCCGTCTGTCCGTCCGTCTGTCTGTCCGTCCGTTTCTACGCAAACTAGTCCCTCAGTTTTAAAGCTATTTGAATGAAACTTTGCAGATAGTCTTCTATATACTCTCACTCGTACATAAGTCGGAACGAGCCGGATCGGACGACTATATCATATAGCTGCCATACAACCGATCCGTAAATTTGTTGAAAACAAATTATAACATCTCTGTTTTTCAACATATCTTGATCAACTCTCGCTTATGAGCATTATATATTGCTTTAGATTTTTAGATTTAATTTTATAAAAATCGGACTACTATATCATATAGCTGCCATAGGAACGGTCGTGAAATTTTCAGAAAAAAAATTATGGCTTTGTCAGTTTTTAACATAATTTCTTCTACTTCGAGATACAAGTATTTCATATTTTCTCAGAATTTTGTTGTAAATTTCATAAGAATCGGACTACTATATCATATAGCTGCCATACAAACGATCGGTAAATGTGGAGAAAAACTACATTTTACCGTACATGTAAAAATGTAAAAATATGTAAAAAAATGTAAAACTGTAAAAATTGTATGAATATGAAAGTTGTTCATATTAAATTATATTGTGATAGATTATAATTTATACAATTGGAATCTGCAAGGGTATACAAACTTCGGCTTGCTGAAGTTAGCTTCCTTTCTTGTTTTTAAATTGAAATTAAATTAAAACAGATTGTCAGCCTTGCTAAATAAAACAAAATGTGTTCCACAAAGAAAGTGTGCTTTATTTATAGATATAAATGTTTATTTTATGCTATCTTATACCTAAATAATTACATTTTTTAATATATTATGCATTATATCTTATATATTTCTTGTAATATCATTAAATTGATCAACTTTTAAGTCACATTGACAGTTCTATCATGATCTTGTGATCATTTTCCTAACCAATTTCTTCAAGAAGATGCCTGACATTACCCCAAAAATAGAGCCATTCCCGGTGGCAGCTATCATTCCGAGGCACTCGGAAAACATTAGTTTTTCCTTCAGAAAGAAAGGAGAGTGTGGGGTTGAGGGGGTTAAGAGAGGGGGTTGGGTTAAAGGGGGAGGTCGGTACCGGCTTGGCCATATTTTGGCGCAAGTTTTCACCACACGCCCCAAAAAGTGGGAAAATGCAGACGCTGCATCGTCGGGAAAAGTGGGGAAAACGTGCGAGTGAGGCTTCGGGAAAATCATGGCTTGGCATGGGCTTCGGGAAAATGCCGTCGGAAAATGCCACAAGCGGCGGCAGCGGCACAGGCGGCATTATCAGACGCCAGACTTCAGTTGCAAGCGAGCGCTCAGCGTGTGTGCCTCGTGTGTCTCTCTCTCGTGTGGCAGCAACAGCCGGAATATATTGCCAAAACAATTTTTCTAGTAATAATAATAACAAATAATAATAATAAATAACTGGCACTAACTTTGACTTTGAAGCGCGTAAATTTTTATTAAAAAAAAAATAAAGTAAAATAAAATAAAAACCTTTTTGTTTGCGGCTCGCTTCCAGTTTGTTGTGTTTTTTTTCCCTTTGTTGTGTTTGGTGTTGTGCTGTGTGTGTCACGTGCTCCATTGTTTATTTTTATTTTTTTTATTGTTTGCTGTGTTGTGCCGGCAAAAAAAAGGAAGATGTGTGTGTGAAAAAATTAATATAAAGAACAAATAAAAAATACAAAAAGAAAAAAGGAAACTGGTGTGAAATTAATAACTAAATTAAATACTTAAAAAAATAAGAGTTGCGGTTATAAAATTTAATCGTTTTAATAAGCCGAATTTTAAGCAGATTTATAAGCTTTAATTCAATATTAATTGAACTGTAAAAGCAGAAAAATTGAATAAAAAAATTAATAAGCGGAAATATTTGTGCAACTTGCAACTTGCAGCTGGACTTGGACTTGGATCTGTGACTGGTTCGTGTTTAGCTTAGTTTTCTTCTTCCAATTTATATATCTTTATTTTTTGCTGCATTTATTTTTTTTTGTAGTATTTATTTCTTTATTTTTTTATAGCATTTATTTCTTGTATTTTTTTAGCGAAAGTTTGTTTGATTTTTCTTGTGGCATGACGAGTTTGCAGCCGATGCTCTTGGCCTTCTCCTCACCGCTCTTGGCCTCCTAATTAAACTGGTTAGGCTTTGCTTTTTTTTTTGCTTGGTTTTTGCTTGTTTTTTTTTGTTGTTTTTGCCTCAATTTCCCCGCGTTTTGTTTTTGGTTTTCGGTTTTTGGCTGCTAATTGCCAGTGAAATTTTGTGACAGCAACAGACAACGAAGACAACAATCGGTTGGCATTGTCCGAGTGCTCCTTGCTCCATGTTAATGAAATCGTTAAGCCAGGGACACACACAAGGACCTTTACCAGGAGCATCAAAAAAAGAAAAAAAATCAGAAAGAAAGACAAAAAAAATCATAGCAGGACTGAGAGAGAAAAAAGGATGCTGGTGGCAGTATCAAAAGGATTTCGTTTGAATGCGAAAAATATGCGAAAAATTTTTGGCGTGGGGAATCTGGCAAAAAAATCTTGGGGAAGCCCCTTTTCGAATTATATTTAATAAATATATATATTTTTATAGACTCGTTTAAGCCTATTTATATTGAAAATTATATTGTATAAATATTAAATAAAATCAAAAGTATAAGGAAAAGAACTAAGGAAGTGGGAGTGAGAATAAGGCAAAGGGACACAGATCCTGAGCCTTTTTATTTTAATATAAAAGAAAGGAAACTACAGAAGATATTTAAATAGATAAAGATAATAAAGATAAAGATAATATTAATATGATTTCTTTTTTTTTACAAGTGAAAATTTGATCAGAAATATAAATATAAATATAAGTATTTTTATTTCAAAGGAAATTTGATATTTTGTTTGCTTATTTGTCTTCTTTATTTCACAAAGTAAATGCCAATAAATAAATATTACAACAATTGTGATTATTATAAATTTTACGATAAGAAGTAAAAATTAATATATGAATAAAATAAAATACGTTTTTAGTAATTAAATATTGGAATTATTATGATCTTTTATTTTAAGAGATATAAAGTTTGAAAATTTTATATTAAAGAAAACATATTTTCTGTAAAAGCCAAATAAGTATTTTAAACTTTATTCCTTTTTAATAAATAATTATTTTAATAAGTATAATATAATTCTAGAATAATTATTTTTTTTATTTATAATGATAAATAACTAATTGTTGAGTAATTACAATTAGAATTATTTAAAGTTTAAAGTAAATAAGTATTTTAAGCTTTTCCTTTTTTAAGAACTAATTAATTTTATTAATATTAGTATAACATAATTCAAGAATTATTTTAATTCTAGAATAATTATAATTCTAGAATAATTTTAATTATAATTATATAAATTTTGAATAATTACAATTAGATTATTTCAAGTTTTTAAGTAATTCCCATATTTGCAGCTTTTTTATTTAGTTTCTTATTTTTTTTTTTAAATTTTATTTAATGTTATTCTTCAAAGGTTTTAAGTATTTTTTATATTTGAAGCTTTTTTTATTTAGTTTTTATTTTTTAATATATTTAAAAGTTATTATTTAAAGTTGAAGTTAAAAATAAGGTAATTTCTACATTTGCAGCTTCTTTATTTAGTTCTTAGTCTTTTTAAATATTTAATACGTATTTGCTTAATTTTATTGTATATACTTATATTTATAATTATAATAAAATAATTCTTGAATAATTACAATTAGAATTATTTAAAGTTATTAAGTAATTCCCATATTTCCAGCTTTACTTAGTTTCTTATATTCTTTAAATATTATTTAAAGTAATTATTTTAAGTTATTTAGTAATTCCTATATTAGGAACTTATTCTTTTTTTTTTTAATATTATTTAAAGTTATTAAGTAACTCCCATATTTCCATCTTCTTTAATTAGTTTCTTATTTTCTTTTAAATATTTAAAACCCATTTGCTTCATTGATTTCATTTCCATTTTAATTAATCTTCAATTCATATTATTTTATTAAATTCAAAATAAAAGAAAACCCACCCTCGCTTTAATCAATTAAATATTGTTTCCCGACATGTGTATCTTTAGTGTTTGCTAAACAATTCTTTCCTTGCATCCATCAGATACATTTCAAAGCCACCTTTTTCCTGCGGCGGCTTTCAAGTGGATTGCTTAATCTGTGATGAAATTGACATTTCATTAAATTTTGGGCAACAGGCGAAATTGTATTGTCATTTCATTTGATTAAAAAATTTCATAATGTGAATCTGGGCTTTTTTTTTCTTTCTTTATTCTTTTGTGGGTTATTTTTTTTGTTGTCAACAAAAAAAAAACGGCAGGCAAAAAAGTGAAAATCTAACATTTCTGGCCTGCAGGCAACGAAAAAAATAAAATTAATAAAAAAATAAACTGACAAAAAAGGCGAGATAACAAAAAAAGAAAAGAAAAAGAAGAAATTGTGCCGCAGTATTTGCGTTTGGCGGCATTTTTCCGCCGTCGCTTTGGCGCGTTTTCACATTTTCTGGTAACTCCCCCCCTTCCCCCCCTGTTCATGTCTCGATTTTTCACATTTTCACCCTCCTCCCTTACCGATTTTTCCTGCAAATTGCTGTTGCTTTTCCCGCTTTTCCCGCCGCTGCACATGGCGCCGTTGCTGATGGCTTCATATTCATTTAGTTGCTTCAATTCCTTTTGTTTATCTTTTCCCTCTGTCCCTCTGTCCCTCTTTCTCTCCCTTTTTATTTTTGTTGTCATCCCTTGTTTTATTTACATTTAGATGGAATTTTTAATTTTAATTTGATATGTCGCCACACGACAGCCAAAAAAAATTTGAGGAGCAAGTTTTGTAGAGCTGGAGCTTCATTTTTAAGATCGTTTATTTTTTAGTTTTAGGTGGGAAAAATATTGAGAAAATAATATAATAAAAATTACATTCTAGATCTTTTATTTTGTTATTATATTTTTATACCCTTGCAGGGTGTTAAAATTTCAGTCACAAGTTTGCAACGCAGTGAAGGAGGCATTTCTGACCCTATAAAGTATATATATTCTTGATCAGCATCAACAGTCGAGTCGATCTGTCCGTTTCTACGCAAACTAGTCCCTCAGTTTTAAAGCTATCTAGTCTAGTCTTCTATATACTCCTCTGCAAATAACATTCTGTTAAGGGGAAGCGCCCTTCTCTGCGATTCTCATACTGTGTACTTAAGGCAGGCCTTCCTCGGCAAATAACATTCTGTTAAGGGGAAGCGCCCTTCTCTGCGATTCTCATACTGTGTACTTAAGGAAGGCCTTCCTCTGGGATTAACATTCTGTTAAGGGAAAGCGCCCTTCTCTGCGATTCTCATACTGTGTACTTAGGATGGAAAGGCTTCCCTCTGAGATTCTACATACTGTTGGTAAGTGCCTCTCTTTGAATAAGAAAGTAATTTATTTATGTAAGATAGGGTTAGATTATAGTTTATTCAATTGAAATCTGCAAGGGTATACCAGCTTCTTTTCTTGTTTGAATATAATGTTATTAATTACATAATATTTACTTACTTATTCTAACTTTTAATTGAATACAACTCCCTTCTCACAGCATTTATTATTTTATTTACATTAAACATTAAACAGGTTGAAAATAATCAAATTAAATGCAAAAATTAGCTTGTTAAAATGTTATGTTCCTTTAGAATTTAACCAAAATATCTGATTACCGAATGAAAATTTACATTTCTGGTAGAAAATATTCAGCTGTTGGAGTTCATGAGTTCAGAGGTCAATTATGCAAAGTAGATTTACAGATTCACTGATTTTCGTTCCGCATTTTGGCATAATTGATATTAATATTGTAATTAAAGCATAAACCGATTTGTGGCATTCGATTATGCAACATTTTGTTGTTAAAAAAACAATGAAACGAAGACAGCTATCGAAATAAATAGTATTTATTTTTATTCTTTATCGAAGTTTGGATAATCGATCGCAACTTTTTTTGGTTCTGCTTAATTGAATTACCTTTTGTCTGTGTGTTTGTTTGGTGAGGGGGAAAAATCATGAAACTGTTGGAAAATTGCAATTCGAAAATCGAAAGTCTCGCAGTTTTTTTCCCCCGCTTTTCACGGATTCAGCGGAGCATTAAAATTACCTTTTAATTATCACGAACGAAAAAAGAGCGCTGGAAAAAGAAGCTGAATAAATGCATAAATTGCCTAAGCATGAAATATAACTAAAAATTATATATATAACCATATATAACTACATATCTGTACATGAACATATAGCTAACAATCGGAGAGCAGGTAAAATTAATTGAAAGCTTGGATTATAATATTGAGATGGAGTCAAAATTGGGATTAAAATTTTAAGCTAACTGAATTTCCTTTCATGATGATCGCCTTTCGGGGAGATTATTTTTCTTTATTTATTTCTTTATTTCGTTATTTATTTATTTATTTCTTTCTTTATTTCTTTATTTATTTATTTCTTTGGTTATGTGATGAGCTACCACCTTAAAATAAGAGAGAAAGATATAAACACATTTTAAAGTTGTAAAATAATCATTGGAATTACTAAAGAAAATAAATATAAATTAAAGCAATTAAACAATAAAACTTTAAATACAAGACTCAACTACAAAAAGCTTACAGCTTTCTTAGAAGGGTTTTTATTTATTTATATTACATTTCTTACTTGATAAATCTTGCTTGGTTTAGTGTGCCCGTTTGTTCTGTATTCCTGAAAACACCTTCAAACTAAACAGAACTCTTTTTAAAATTCTAAATTAAAACTCTAAATAAAAGGCAAAAAATGCTAAAAAATAGCAATTCATCAATTAAGTGTTTACAATCATTTCTTTGACCTTTCTTACCTGATAATTGTCACTTGGCTTAGTGTGCCCGTTTGTTTTTTATTCCTGAAAATACCTTCAAACTAAACAGAACGCTTTTTAAAATACTAAATTGAAACTTTAAATCAAATACAAACAATAAATAAATCTATTAAGTGTAACATAAACGTTTAGAATTAGTTATTTCATGAAAAAAAGGACTTAATAAACATTTATTAATATATTTTTATTTAACTTAAATCAAAATATTATTCAAAGTGTTGGAATTTCGGCATATTATCATCTGCCTTAGTTTTTCTCCTGTCAGTTCTCATCATCGTTGCTGTCTTTTCTAAACTTGAAGTTGAGTAGTTTTGTGCCATAAACTATTAGGATTATAACTGTGAAAAATTCCCCAACATGTTCCTGCTTTATCTGCGAGTTTCTCCTAAAAATAGGAATTATTTTGATCGGTCTTTAAGGCCCCCCGAAAATCCAAATATGTTTTGGTTAGCTCACCTGACAGCTGTCAGCTTCAACTTTCCCCTTTTTCTCCTTCACTTTGCACCTGGCTCCCTTTAGTTTAGTTCTCTTTTTTTCTGTCCCTTCTTCTTTTCTTTTCCTTTTTTGTTGTAGTATTTTCTTTTTCCTTTTTTTTTGTGTTTTGTTTTTTGCACTTCATCAAGTTGCGTTGAGGCAGCGCAGAAGGAAGCTAAATGCGCAAACACATGTTGTTCCCCCGAACACTTGCGACACACGGCAACACTTTGTGGGAGAGTTTGAGCTGGTGCACTGAGCGAAAAGGGGGGGAAAGGAATTTTATAGGAATTTTATAGGAATTTTATAGGAGTTTGTCAACGAATATTAAGGGGAGTTCAAAATAATAATTCAAAAATATTAAGAAAGAAATAATTAAAGATGAGTAAGACTTAGTTTTGGGTAAAAGATTTATTTATAAAAGAATGGCAATACATAGTTGATAGTATTATATAGTATTTTTCAGTATAATATAGTATTTTTTATTATTATATAGTATTTATATTTAATTTTTTTATATTTTCAAGCTACCAACAAATTTTTCTACACATTATAATTCGAAATTTGTATTATTTTTTGTATTATGTTTTTAAATAATACGATTTACTTAGCAAACTAAAAAAATAATTTCCCTCTTAGGCAAAATAATCTAATGGTTTTAATACTAAATTTTATAATATTTATTTATTTTTATTTAATATTATTATAACTTAATTAAACTCTCAAAATAAAAATTCTATTAAAAATTTTAAGAAATTTCTGCTTAGTTCTTAAACTCAAGAAATATTTCTGGAATACTTTTATATTTAAAATAATAACAAATAATTCCATTTCATAAACTTTTTCTGTCTCTGCATATGTTTGTATGTGTATTTGCCACTCTATATATATATATATTTGCTGGCGTCAGGATGGCCAGGATATCAACAACAACAACAGCAACAACAACAAATAGTTAAACAAAAAGTTTTTGGCTTTAGTTTTTGCATTTGGCTTCGGATTTGGCCTATGGCCATAACGAGATGAGACGGTTGGTAGGATATGGGGAAGGGGTTAAGTGGGAGGAACTGATATGGATGTTGGAGGAGGTGTTAGGAGGGGGGGGGGGGGGGGGGGAAAAAA
>VNJS01013136.1:0-14687 GCA_008042575.1 Drosophila watanabei | reverse complement strand
GGGGGGGGGGGTGGGGGGGGGGGGGGTGGGGGGGGGGGGGGGGGGGTGTATAACACACACACTTCTACACACATCCACACAGAAGTGTGAAGTAGAACTTGGGGCTAAAAGAGGAACAATTCAGATAATTGCCAAAGCAACGAACGGAAAAAATTGCACTAAAATTAAAATATTTCTCTCTATTACTATTTAATATATGAAACAAATTTTAATATATATAAAATATATTTATATATATATATAATATAAAAATATATATATAATATAAAAATATATTTAAATATAATTAAAAAATATATATAAAGTATATTAATTGCTTATTAAAACTTTGTGGTATTATTTTTATAATATTTATTAAACTTTTCTTTAAATGCGTTTTGTGTTTAAAAATATTATTTGTTCCCTAAAAATATTCTTCAAAAAAATATTAGTGTTTAGGAATATGTCATTAAAAAAATTATAGATAATACAGAACATCTTTTTAACTTTTGTGGTATTTTTTTTTTATAATATTTATTTAACTTTTCTTCTACTGTTTTTATGTTTAAAAAGTATTTTTTGTACCTTTAGAAATGAAAAATATTCTTCAAATAAATATAACATTTATTAACATGTAATTCATATATTTAAACCTTAAATTAAAATTAAATTTATTAATTAAAAATTAATAGAAACCACGTAAATCTTTTTTTAAAATTACTTTTAATTTTTGCCCAACTTTTTTTTGTATATTTCTTACTTAATTAAAGGGAATTCATATTTAAAATTGTTGTAGTACCTTTGAAAATTAGAAAAATATTCTTCAAATAAATATTAGTTGTTAGGAATATGTCATTAAAATTTTTATAGACATTACAGAACTTTTTTTTATTTATTTGAATTTTTCTGAATTTTATTTTAGAGTCTTTACTTAATTAAATAAAATTTAAAAGTAAACCTTTCGGAATCATAAATATTCTACAAAATAATTACTACTTAAATTATTTAAAGGCTTATTTAATTATCAAGCACTTTTTAATTATTTTTTATATATTTTTAATACTTGAAAAATATAATTAAAATATTAATAAGCTTCAGGCAAGTTTTTCTGCGACTATTACTGAATTTTCAAAAGTATTTTTGTACCTTTCAGAATCATAAATATTCTACAAAATAATAATATAATATAATAATAATAATAAAATAATTTAACTTAAATAAGTAATTTAATTAGTATATTAAATTACTTATTTAAGTTAAATTATTTAAATTGTCAAGCACTTCCTAATTATTTTTCTTATATTTTTTAAGCCTATAAAATATAATTAAAATATTAATGAGCTTCAGGCATGTCTCTATTTTTTCCCCGACTATTATTTAATTTTTAAAAGTATTTTTGTACCTTTCAGAATCATAAATATTCTAGAAAATGAATACTACTTAAATTATTTAAAGGCTTATTAAATTATTGAGCACTTCTATATTTTTTTTCTTATATTTTTTAATACTTCAAAAATAGAATTAAATTATTAATAAGCTTCAGGCAAGTTTCTAGTTTTACCCCGACTATTATTTAAATTTTAAAAGTATTTCTGTACCTTTCAGAATCATAAATATTCTGCAAAATAATAATTTAATTAAGAATAATAATATAATATAATAATAATAATAAAAAATAAAATAAATACTAATTAAATTATATATTTAAGTTATCAAGCACTTGTAAATTATTTTTTCTTATATTTTTAATACTTAAAAAAATAGAATTAAAATATTAATAAGCTTCAGACATGTCTCTATAGTTTTTCCCCGACTATTATTTATTCCATTTTTATTTCCTTCTGCTGTCCTCGTGTCACATTTTAGTTACACTCTTCATTCAAGCCTTATCCTCCTCCTCCTCCTCCAGAGAATTCCCTCCCATAATCCTCTGTGCCTTCTCCCCGGAGGTTTTAAGGGTATCCAGTGCTTCGGCCAGGAAAACTTTTCCCCGTCGCTTGACAAACGAACAGACAAAATGGCTTACTGTAACACTTCCGTTTCCTGCCAGAAGGACACACACTCACACAGAGAGAGAGAGAGAGAGGGGAAGAGAGAGTCTCATTTGATTAATGGTTTTTTGTGCACTTCCCCCTGTCCCCTGTCCCCTCTCCTGCCCCAGTTCCCAGGTTCAGTTCGAGTTACAGTTTCTCTTGGCCCTGTTTATGAGACAAGTTTACAACACCGGAGGATCCATTGAAAATGCGTGTTATTATTTGATGCTCGCCTCGTTCCCCCCCGCTCTTCTCTCACTATTCATGATTCATTCTGGGATGAAGAGAGAGAGGGAAATGAGGTGGAGGGGAGGGGGCTGGCAGCCACGTTTTTCCTGCTGATTAGTTTTGGGAATTTCCATCACCTTGGCTGTCAAACATTTTGAATGTTTCCTGCCACTGCTTATGTCCGTGTGTGTGTGTATTTTTTGTGGCTTAAAGCAGAGCTCTTTTTCGGGGGAAAAAAAGAAGGGAAATCTTTTACTCTTTGAATATTTTTTAGAGTATTTTTTTATATATTTATTTAGATAGTTTTTAGATATTTATTTAGATATTTATTTAGATTTTTTTTTAGATATTTATTAATATATTTATTTATAAATTTATTTATATTTTTATAGCGTTGTTTAATAATTCAGAATATATTTTATTATGTTTATTAAATTTGTATTTCATTCAAATTATATTTAGAAAATTTATATCCATTTAATTTATAACAAAATCTAGTTTTTTATAGAATATTAAACACTTTATATACACTATATATTTTTTTAGTAATTAGTAATAATATATAGTAGTAATAATATATTAGTAATAAACATATGTAGCATATGTAATAAATAATAAGTATGGGAAGCCGAAACTTATATCTCCTTGCATTAAAATCGATCATAACTCAGCCAAAACTTCGTAAATTTCAGTTCGGAAAATATTGCTATGCCAATTTTTATAAAATTAAATCACTATTTATAATACAAAAATTAAAATTTCTGTTGGAAAATTTTGAGAAATTTAATTTAATAATTTTTTTAATTGATGCTGATCAAGATTATATATGGTTCATGTGTTGAAAAAGACTTTTCGGCTATTTTATGCCTTTTAGAAGTCCACAAATGCAAATTCCTTAAATCGATATTTATCTATAATTTTATGTGATTATTTTTTTCTAATAAATTAAACTATAGAAATGCCATTACTAATTCGAAAAGGCTTCAATTTCTAATCGGAATGCTTTTCTGTGCCAGTTTTTATTTATTCAGGTTTATAAATCTGCATACTGAATTTATAGTTTGAAAAAATGAAATCATTTTGTCATTTTTTGACAATTTTGACAATGTAAAATCCTTAAAAAATTTCCAAAAAATTTCAGAAATTTTTGGTTTTGCCCAAACATGTCTAAATCGATTTGGCTTTTGATGCTAATCAAGCAATTATATGATTTAAAGGGTCGGAAAGGACACCTTCACTTTGTTGCAGGCTTATGACAAATATCATAAATTCTAATTTAATTATTTTAAATACTCTACATTTTTATTATAATATAAATAATAATTTTAATTTATTTAATATTCTGCAAGGTTATAAAATCCTACCCCTAATTTCGCTGGAATACCCCTGATTTTATGCAGAAAATTCGCTCCTCTTTTGAGGTTCCCATTTTCTGGTTTCCATTTTCTGAGCCTCTGCCATTGGGTCCTGGGTCCTGGCTCCTGGCCTCATCATCAGCGAGTCAAAGCCAGTTGGAGCATTCTCAGCAGCTGCCATAACTCACTTGCATTTCCCTCTTGCCCCGATCCTGCCACTCCTGCCACTCCTGCCCCCCTCCTGCTCCTCCCCCAAAGACCGACTGCAGTCGCATTCATGCATAAATTACGTTGCGTATACGCAGCGTCTGACAGCCAGAAAAAAAAGAAAAAAAAAAAAGAAAATAGGAGGAGAAAAGGAAATCCAAGCCAGACAAAAGTGAAGATGACACAATTCGGGCACTTGGCCAAAAGGTTAATTGCCATCGAAAAATGCACGCTGATTGAGGTGAACTCTGAACTCTGAACTCTGAACTCGGATGGCATTTCAGGAGGAGTTGGCATCGGAAAATCCAACTGATTGTGACCAATTTTCCAGGTTCACACTGGGGAAAATGTGTGCGAGAAAATTTGGATTCTAATTAGAAGATATTTTTGGATGATTACAAATTTATTTGCAGTTTTTGTAAGGTTTTAAAAATATTTTTAAATCTTTAAGGTTCTTAGTTTGGACTTTAAAGTTTATTAATAGGATTCAAGATATATTTCGGGGAAATTACCAATTTATTTGCACTTTTTCTAAGCCTTAAAAATATTTTTAAAAATATTTAAGGTTCTCAGTTTGGGCTTTGAAATTTATTATTAGGCTTCAAGAGACATTTCTGAATAACTACCAAATTATTTGAATTTTTTCGAACTTTTTAAATATTTTAAAAAATATTTAAGGTTCTTATTTTAGGCTTTAAAGTTGTAATTAGGATTCAAGACATATTTCTAAATAATTACAAATTTATTTGCATTTTTTCTAAGCTTTAAAAATATTGTTAAAAATATTTTAAAGTTTATCATTAGTCTTACAATTAAATTTTCTTCGGGAAACTTATCTTTTACTACATTTCTAAACTCAATTTAATATTTATTATTGCTTTTAAAATGTAATTAATAATTTAAATTAGTTAACAAGATTTCTCTTAGTGAACCCACGTGCTCCACGGTTTTATCCTCCGTTCGAGTTACGGCGCACTGTGTGCCAAAAATAGCCAATGGCCAGAAACGGTGTTGGATCGAAATTTGTTGGAATGCAAATCAAATTAGACACACAGTGGGAGGGAGGGGGCGAGAGTGGGGAGAGTCCTGCGAAGGACTCGTTCTGCTTAAAGCGCGGCTCAAAGGCCGGGATGCTTTTAATCAAAAACACAGCGAACCTGCGAGGGTTTTTTTCGGAGGGGGAGCAGCGGCAAAAATATGCTGCATCTGCTGCTGCTGCTGCTGCTGCTGCTGCTGCTGCTGCTGCTGCTGCTGCTGCTGCTGCTGCTGCTGCTGCTGCTGCTTCTCCTGCTGCTGGCCTTGGGCACAAAGTATCGACACACATCCTGGCTGGAAACTAGCCTTTCAACGATCCTGATTGCATTGACCATGGAGGAGGCACAGTCGCGACCACTTGCCACTTGCCACTTGACTTTGGCCCATCTACCTGCCTCTTCCTGGCTTTTTGTTCTGTTTTGGAGGGTTAATTTCCGGAAGACAGAGAGAGGGAGAGGCAGAGAGAAAAAGAACCTTTTCTGTAAGGAAAAATCATTTCCCTGTCTCAACAACAGAAGCAAGCTTAGATATAATTTTCTTAAGGCAAGTGCTTGTTGTTGGCTTGTTAATTATATTCATTTTTATAAATATATATTATATTATAAATGGTAATATTTATTCATAAATACTTATTAACATTTTTACATAATCATTAAAATTTTTAAATATTCATTAATTTTCCCTTAATATTCTTTAGTATTTTTGAATATTCTAAAATTTTTAATTTCACTTTCTTTAATTTTCTTTAATATACATTAACATTTTTTATATTCTTTTATATTTTTGTATATTCTTCTATATTATTTTACAATCTCTTATATACTCTTATATTCTTTCTTTCTTGAATATTCTTTTATATTCTTTGTTTCCCTTAATATTCTTGAAAAATTTTAAATATTCTTAAAATGTTATTTTTCATATTCTTTAATTTTCTTGTTTATTATTTTATATTCTTGTATATTCTTTTATATTTTTTCTATTCATTTATATTCATTTATATTCTTGTACATTATTTTATATTTTTTTTTATTCTTTTATATTCTTTTGTAATCTTTTATATTTTTTTTATATTATTTTATAATATTTTATTTTATTTATTTTATTCTTCTGTATGCTTTTATATTCTTTCATATTCTTTAAGATTCCTTTATATTCTTAAATGTTCTTTAATTTCTACTTAATATTCTTTATTGTTTATATTATTTTATATTCTTTTATAGTCTTTCATATTCTTTTATATTATTTTATATTCTTTCATATTCTTTAATATTTCTTCTGTATTCTTTAATTCTCTTTAATTTCTCTTAATATTCTTTATTGTTTTTTGTTTTTGTTTTCCCCTAATTTTTTGTTGGGAATTCTCAAATAAAATCATATAAATCTTGCTTTTATAAAAAAATCGTGTCAGATTTTAGTTGGTAAGAGTATTAGTATTTCCGGCTTTTGAATCTTCATTTTTTTTCTATTTTTTGCAACCACTTTCGTATAGGGTGTAGGCGTAAATCTAGCCAGGAAAATCGAAGAAAAACTAGGGGGAAAAACGAGTGAGAAAGGGAAAGGGGCAGGGAAAGGGGACAGGTATACACCTGGCTCAGGCCAGGACTCAGGGAAAGGTTAAAGGAATGTGCAACTATTATCCTAACGAGCAACAAGGTGCCACGCCCCGCTTTCAGCTTGTTTGCTGGCTTTGTGTTCCGTTCATTTGCCTGGACTTCCTTTCTAGCTCCTCCTTCCAGTCCTGACCAGCTCCTCCTCCTTACCTCCTCCTCCCTACCTCCTCCTCCCTCCCTCCCCACCTCCTCCCTCCATTTCCGCTTGATTCCTGCAGCTACTTCCGCCTGTCCAGGACATTCTTATCAGCGTCGCACGTTTTTATCATAAATTTTACACTCCGCTTGCAATTTTTCGCCCGATTTTTGTGGGCAGCCTTAAAAAAAAGAAAAAAATATCAAAAAAAAGTGGAGGGACGCATAAAATGCCAGGATTTCCAACTGAAACTGAAACTGAAGCTGATCCTTTGGCGCTTCTCTTGTTGAGTTTTTGTGTCGCATTAAAATACTTTATGAGGCGAAGGTTATGGCCACATTACGTAATTTTTGTGTGGAACAAGTGCTGGCCAAGCTGTGAGCCCCCCCCCAATATCCCCTCCCCCTCCCATTCCCCCCCATTTATTGTTTATCAATTTTACGAGGAAAGCCATAAACAGGGGAGGGAGGGAGAGGGAGAGAGACAGTAAGCGGGGATTTGTGGAGGGAACAATGGGAACAAAAAATCAACACTTGAGAGTGCTTTTTAAAGTGGATTTTTGTCTGCATGTATTTTATTTATTATATGTATTTTTAGGGGCTTTTTAAACTATTTTATTAAACTTCTTTCCTTAAAAAATATATATAAACTATTAAAAATATATTATGTATTTATTATATATTTTTTGGAAGTTCTTTATATAATTTTGCTCAATTTCTTGCCCTAAAATATATTCTAAATAATAAATTTAATTACCAAGAAGAAAAATCAACACTTGAGAGTGCTTTTTAAAGTGGATTTTTGCGTGTTTGTATTTTTATTGTATTTATTTTTAGGGGTTTTTTAAAAGGATTTTATTAAATTTCTTCCCTTAAAATATAATACTAAAAAATATAATAATATAATAATAATATATAAATAAATATTTAATTTAATTACTTGTATTTATTATATATATTTTTGGGAGTTTTTAATATAATTATGTTGAATTTTTTTTGCCCTAAAATATACTTTAAATAATTTATTTAATTAACAAAAATTCAACAGTTGAGACTGCTTTTTGGAGTGAATTTTTGTTGCTTATTATTTATTATATATATTTTTCGGAGTTTCTAATAAGATTTTATTAAAAAATATATATTTAAATATAAATTAAATTACTTGCTTATTATATATTTATTTTTGTGAGTTTTTATATTTTGAATAATACATTAAATTAACAAAAATAAAAATCAACACTTGAGAGTGCTTTCTAAAATGAATTTTCGCTCGCTTTTATTTATTAAATATATTTTTGAGAGTTTTTAAAACGATTAATTGCTTTTTAAAATGAATTTTCATTTGTTTTTATTTATTACATAAATTTTTATTGGTTTCCAATAAGATTTTATTAAATTTCTTCCATTAAAAAATATTTTATATATTAAATTTAATATTTAAACCGGACTTATAGACATTTTTCTTGTTCATTTTAAAAATTCCAAAGATATTTCCTTTCAGATTTCTCTCCAAATTTCCCTTTAATATTTAAATTGATAATTTCCTGTATATAATTCGACTTTAAATCTGTAAAAAGTACACCCTTCCTTTGGGTATTTACACACAGAGAGTAATAATTATTTTTCTGCATGTGAGTTAAGTTTCCCATTTCTTTCAGCTTTTCTCTGCATTTTTGTTTTCAGGGATTATTTACACAGAAATCCCTTTGCATTGCCTCCCATTATATTATTATTATTATTATTATCGTTATCATTACTTTTATTTTTATTATTGGAGCCTCGGCTCAGCTCGACTCAATTGCTGATTGGCATAATGACGATGATTATTGGCCCACTTAACGGCCTGCCGCTGAAAAGGGCCAACGTATGCGCAACGTTGCGTATACGCCGCGTGTGCCGGCAATGATCATTGATGCAACACAGCAACGCTGCTGCAGCGGACACTTGTGCAAATGAAGTGTGTACACAAAGTATCATTCACGCTATCATTGACACCGAACAAGGGGGCGGAGTGCCGCAGCATCGCTGTTTCAGCGGCACAAAAACAAGTTTGTTAACGCCGTCAAAAGTTGTTTTCCCATTTTAAATATATATTTCTTTCTTTCTTTTTTTATTGCTGTGGCTTCTCGGTAAAATAAAATTTATTTTCTCGATGTGTGTACTTTCGGGATTTTTCATTCGCATTCATTCATATGCAGCGCATTAAAAGGTTCTTATTGATTTTACTTTTTCCAACCAAGCGAAATTTATGATTATGTCGAGGCAGCCAAGAGGGGATAGGTACAGTAGATACTCTAATTAAGGTACTTTTGATTTTTAGATTTCTTTTTTTTATTCCTAGATTTCTAAATTTCTTTTTTTTTATATTTCTTAACTTCCCGATTTCTTGATTTCTTGATTTCTTGATTTCTTAATATCTTGATTTCTTGATTTCCCGATTTCTTGATTTCTTGATTTCTTGATTTCTTGATTTCTTAATTTCTTGATTTCTTGATTTTTATATTTTCTTATTTCTTGATTTCTTCGATTTCTTGATTTCTTCGATTTCTTGATTTCTTCGATTTCTTGATTTCTTGATTTCTTGATTTCTTGATTTCTTGATTTCTTGATTTCTTGATTTCTTGATTTCTTGATTTCTTGATTTCTTGATTTCTTGATTTCTTGATTTCTTGATTTCTTGATTTCTTCGATTTCTTGATTTCTTGATTTCTTGATTTCTTGATTTCTTCTTTTTTGATTTTGTATTTAATTTAATTTCTCAATTTTTCAGTTCACTTTAACGTGACTTTACTGTTATTATCCATTCGCTTCTCCCCTTTCCGTGAGTGCAATTTTTGCAGCATCTGTTATTGCATTTGTTATTAAAAAATAGCAGCTCATCGCCATCATTAGCATCATCATCGTGCGCGATGATCATCTTTGGCATTTAATTGAAAAGTGAAATTGATTTCTTCGCTCATCTTTTTACAACTTCTTGCACTTTTCCTGCAAAAGAAAATTGCTTTGTTTTTGGTTTTGTTTTGTTTCTGCCTCTTCGTTGCGTTTCTTCTGTGCATTAATTATGGAAAATTATATTTTTGATTTTTGCACGCAGCAGCAGACGTTGCTTATTTCTCATTTTTATTTATTTTTGTATTTTTTTTTTTGCAATTTCGAGCAGCACACTCTGCTCATTATTTGCCATTTTCTTTTGTTTTAATTGCTGCATTTTTCCCCGTTGTGCGTTTGTGGCCACAATTATTTCCATGGAATATTAAAATGATACATTCCATCCACCTTTTTCTTTTCTTTTTATGATTATCGTGCTTAAAAATTCCATTAACCTGAACAAAGCCATAAATGTTTTCCTTTCCTTTTTTTTAGTGAAGCAAATTAGAGTAAAGTGAGGGTTGAAGTTCTGTGAGTTTTATGGCTTTTAAAGACGGAAGTTTTAAAGAAAAATTAAAGGAAATTATATTTATAAATTTATTCCTCTTTTTCTATAACTTTACTATAAATATTTTCATATTTTCTACAACTTTAAACATACTGAAAACTCTGTAATTATCTTTAAAGCTAAGCAAATAATTTATTCGTTTTAAAGCTAACTTCTTTAAGAGTGGGAAAAATCGCTAAATAATTTTAATTAATTTCTTTAAAAATCGCTAAATATTTTCAATTAATTTCTTTAAAACTCACAAAATAATTTGTATTAATTTCTTTAAAAATCCCCCTTACTCAAATTACTTAATGTTTTCTATAAAATCCTCAAAGTGAACCATTTTCAATTCCCTGAAAATCACTTTAAAAGACGTTTTCCACCAGAGTTTTCCTCTGGCATATCGAATGGCAAGCACTAAACAAACTATTTGCCGTTTTTCCCAACCTCCACAGACACTTGAGAACAAGTTGGAATTTATTTGCACTTTTCCCTCATGTTTTTCTTGCAGTGGCAGCACCGAAACTTGCAACTGGTTGAAGGGAAAAAAATAGCGAAAAAGCGAGGCAAAGTGTTGCATACTTGCCAGCCATAGAATAGAGTGAAGCGGATATATATCGTATATATATAGAGATATATATACATTCCGGCAAGATGCCGTCGCCAGCAATAAATAAAAGAGGACGCAGTGTGGCCAATACGCTGCAACTCCTGGCAATCATGGCTCTCTCCTGCTGCTGTCTGCCGGTGAATGGCCAACAGCAGCAGCAGCAGCAGCAGCAGCAGCAGTTGCAGCAGCAGCAACACTTGAAGTACCAGCAATTGCAATATCAAATGCAGCAGCAATATGAATACCAGCAGCAGCAGCACTATCAGCAGCAGTTCCAGCAGCAGCAGCAGCAGCAATTGACACCCACAGCAGCATTGGTGCAGCAGCAGCAGCAGCAGCAGCAGCAGCAGCAGCAGCAGTTGCAACATGAGGAGCAAATCGACCTGCTGTCCACTCAGCCAACTCAGGTGAGCGATTATCACCGACAAGCAATCACAATTTATAACAATTATTATAGATGCACTGCAAAAAAAGTGCATTCTAGAAATATTTCTCTGAATTATTACAATTAAATATTATATATTAAATTATATGATATATTAAATATATTATATTATATATTAAATATATCATATATTATATATTAAATATATTATTATTCCATTTAAATGCTTCTAAATTGAGGCACACAACAATAAAAATAGTTAGATAATCCATTAAAATTTATATATATATTATTATACTTTAGCCTTTAGGCCAAGAAAACTTATTTTTTGGAGAAAACAGCTTTTTTTTAAATAACAATAAATAATCACAGTTCTAAAGATTTTTTAGACAATTTTCTCTAATTTCCACACACAAAAATCTTTAGAATTGTGACTATTTGTATTAATAAAAAAAAATTGCTTCTTTACTCTAAAAAATAAGTTTCCTTAGCCTAAAGGTTAAAGTATAGCTGAATAATATTAATTTTAATGGATTAACTAAATTTATTTAATTATATATATATTGCCTCCCAAAGCTAGTTTCTTTTCTAATTTTTTTTTCTATGATATGAAAGTATATCAGACCAAGGGGATTTTTCTTACAGATTTACTATCGATTTTAGCTTACTAAAATATTAAAGAATTTTTTTTATATATTATATATATTATATTATTTTATTATTATTATTTTTTGTTACCTCCTGATATTCTTTTCTAACAGATTTACAGATTTGCTTACAAAATGATCAAAGAATTCTATTTGTTTATTTTATTATTATTATTATTCTTTGGTATTCTTATTTTTATAACAGCAAGCTGAAAATTCTTTAGAGACTATCCATCGATTTTTGACTACAAAAATATCAAAAAATTCTATTTATTTATTTCTCTATAATAATAATAATCTCTAAAAAAAAATTAGCTTTCTGTCATAAAAATAAGAATACCAAATAATAATTTTGATATTCTTATTTTAATAACAGCAAGCTGATTTTTTTGAGGGACTATCTATCGATTTTTGTTTACAAAAATATCATAGAATTCGGTTTTGTGTTAGTACTTTTAAAACAGATTTTTTTTTTTAATTTCTCTGGTATTTTTAAATATATTTTTTAGTATTTTTCTGGCATATTTTAAGGGCTGTGTTTTTCAGAGAAGAAATGGGTCTAATTTTATATATATTAAAAAAGAGTTCATTATTATAGTAAATATAATATTATTTTAAAAATATATATGGCAAATATTTTTGTATATTTTCTGGTATTTTCCTAGTATTGTTCTGGCATATTTTAAACTTTTATAAAAGAAAATGAAGAAATGATTTTAATATTATTTATATTTTAAAAAGAGCTCATTATTTTAGTTCATATAAAAATATTATTAAGATGTATATGGCAAATATTTTTTATAGTTTCTGGAATTTTTCTGGCATAATTTCAATTTCAGAAACAAATTAAGAAATGTTTTTAATGTTAAACCTATTTTAAAAAGAGCTCATTATTGTTAATATAATATTATTATTAAAATATTTATGGCAAAGACTTCTTTATAAACCAAATATAATTTTCCTATAGTTTAAAAATTGTAAAGAATCCCATTTTCTCATTTCTTTTATATTATTTAATTTTATTTTCTATTATATATATTTTTTTTTATTTATATTTAAATCATTTTTAATATTGATATTGATACAGATATATACTTTTAAATATTAAAACCATTTTTAATATTGCTTTTAATTCTGATATATATATATTTTTTTTTGGTTCTGTGTAAATCCCGGCGCCTGGCCTGGCGCTTTATCCCGAAAAATAAACCCGGCTCATTGTGTAATTAATTGAACTTTGGGAGCTGCCAGAGTTGCCGCAGCTGCTGCTGCTTTTGCTGCTGCTTTTGCTGCTGCACATCTGATTCTGGCTGGCAAATTGAATTTGATTTTGTTGAGCTCCCAGTTTCCAGTTGCCAGTTTCCAGTTAGCAGTTCCTGGTGCTCCCATCTCCTAGTTCTCGGAGGTGGAAGTGGAGCAGCTGCAACTGCTTAAAAACCAAATCCCCAATTGGCAACTTTTGCGTTTTTTTTTTCAGTCAGGATTGGCCCACAGCCAGTGAACCTCAAGTTCAATAAGCTGATTAACTGAATGAAATCAGCAATGAGAATGAGAATGAAAATGAAATAGAAAGTGCCAGCCAGCTCCTCCGGCTTTTTGGCTTGACTTACTTCACTTTTGTGTGTGTGTTCTCGAGGCAACCGCAGTTCCTGGCAATTTTGCGGCTGTTAAATGATTAATTTACTTTTGATAGACTTTAAGTTGTATTTAATTAGCAGAGGGCCACCCCCGAAAAAGCCCAAAAGAAATGTAGAAAGAAATGGTGGAAGAAAATCAATGAAATTCGGCCTTTCGGGAGAAAAGGAACAAAAAGTTAGGCTTGAAGAGAAAGTGTGTGAAAGAAGGATAATTTGACAGGCTTTGTGGCATAGATAAATATATATAAATATATATATTTATAGAAATTTACATAAAATATTATATTAATTAACAAGGATCAGGTTTTGAAATAGTTGTTTTACAATGGAGTTACAAAGAAGGTACAAAAAGTGCTTTTAAAAGTGAAAAGGCAACTCTGTTACAAAAAAGGACATTTTAAAACAATAATTATTCAAAATAAATACAATACTTAATATAAAAGTGTAATAAAAACAATTATAAAAATAATTTCTAAAGTAGCTGCTTCGAAAAAGTAGTTGGCAACCCTATAAAGATATTAGTTAACCAACTTGCAACATTTCTTTGTGTTTACTAAAGTACAAAAGTGGTTTAGAAAGATATAAGGCAACTCTGTTACAGAAAAGTAATTAAAAACAATAATTATTCAAAATAAACACAATAATAAACATAACGATTTAATAAAAAACAATTATAAAAAGAATTTCTAGTGTACCTGCTTCAAAAAAGATGTTGGCAACCCTATAAGGATACTAAATAACCAACTTGCTATATTTCTTTGTGATTACTAAGCCTAAAAAATATTTAATTAATCTTACATACCACTTAAAAAGCAAATGTCACACTTTTAACCCTAAAAACAACCTCTGTTTTATCAACGCTTCATATGTGAGCCTGGCAACTCTATGTGCATCAATTTTGCATCAAACCCACACAAAGAAAAAAGAAAAATATTTCGACACCTTTGCTTCTCACACACTTTTCAAATGGTTCCTCTTTTGGGAAAGTTGGAAGAGTCCTTCTGTTAAGAGGAGCGGGTGACAACCCTGGTCGGTGGCAAGCCTGTTAATTTCACACACGATTTGCTGCTTAGTTTTTTGCACTTTTGCCGTCCGCACTCCTGTCACTGACTTCTCACACAGCCTTCGTGTGTCCTGCCTGCTCCTCCTCCAGGATTTCTTTCGTTCTTTTTTTCTCTCTTTTTTTTGACAAAAGGCGTGTCCAAAAAAAGAAACCAGCAAGTTCCCAAAGCTCCCAATTTCGCATCCTGAAACAGCGATGGAGGTTGAGCTCTAAACCAACTTTTGCAGGACAAAACGTGGCAGCGTTTTGTAGATTTTTAAGTCCCATAAATTTCAAGTGTCAATATATAAAACCGCATATGTGCGGGGCCAACAATGGATGCGCCACACGCGGAGGCGGGGGGGG